>JARQTH010000335.1:0-47852 GCA_030142595.1 Trachelus iudaicus | reverse complement strand
GCTAAATCATTTAGAAATGAAGGAGAATAACGAAAAATACGTTTCCTCGCTTGTGACGTCACGCGATATATATAGCTACACCAGCTAGACAGCAGCCTTAAGAGAGAGGAGATTGGGCGGCGCCCTGCTCACCTGTTTCGGCCTGTGCGTGCGCATCCCAGAAAGCACTACGGTGCGACCGAGATGCCGGAGCTAAGCGAGCTGAACAGCAGCCTTAACGCTTCATAAAAGTACTAGATGTACCTGATGTTGCAATAAATGGCCTGATAAGATAACGGACACGTGTTATACTAGACCGTCAATTTATAAGATATGGATTTAAAATAGAAGGAGTATGAAAAAGGTTTTTTTTTTTTTTTCAAATATCAAGGAAGAACTGGTATCAAAATATAACCATTTAATCATGATAACAATAATAGTTTGCAATGTAAAGTCCTAGGATACAGAATACCATAGGAGTGTAGATACCTAAACGTTATATTAATAGGTAATTTTTATCCCATCACAGATTTCGTGACACGTATTACCTTTTATTACATATCGTCCTTGTACCTTTGACGCCATTCAGGTAACTTTGTATAGCTGAGCTTAGCAAGGCGTGTAGGCAAATAGATGAATAAGTGAGCGAGTAATTAAGTAAATAAGTAATTGACGATCAATTGAGCGCAATAACATCAAAGAACTCTCGCTCAACTTCTGCGATTTTACTAACTGGCATTGAGAATACAAAAAGTATAATATCGCATTCATCTCTCTGCAGAGATTCCTTAATACCTCAAAATAATTTCCTTTCTTCTAAATATTCTATCCCCCCCCCCCCTCTCTCTCTCTCTCTCTCTCTCTCTCTCTTCTGTCTCTCTCGTACATACATCGCCATGCATAAATTGCATCAGATTCACTATATCTTGTATAAACAACAATGTATTGCTGTTCCTGGTCCGTATATCTTTGCTACAAATCTGTATCAAATACTTTGATGTATAAAAGAACGAAAGGTGCCCGCTCGCTATCGATTCCGTTCCCATGGGGATAAGTTAATATCGCGTTGCCACCTTCTCTTTATATTCTTTATATTGTAGCTGCCAAAGGGATGACAACTGGATGATGCTTTGCAGCAGCGACTACTGACATTTTTGCGGCTGTGACCGAATAGCTTGACAGTTCTCCGTTAAAACCTCGCATGGACGGATATCACATTCCTCAAGCACGGATCGTGAACTCGAGGATGAGATACAAAATAAATTACATAAATATGTATAACGATTCGCATCGGATCATCTCGGTATCGAGGATTAACATAGTACTGCGTCGACGGGCCACGCGTAAAATTCGATGACTCTCTGTCTCTCGCTCTCTTTTGCAGGAGGTTCTAGCGCCGTTGCTTAACTTCCAGCAGTTCAGGATAATTTTCAACAATGTTTAATAAAATGCCGTCGATATAAGCTCGCAGTTGAGTGTTGACCTCTTGTTGTTCTTTCAGAGCCTGCCTCATCTAGAAAAAAAATAAAATAATAATAATAAAAATAACGTTTTTTCATATTATACATTGGGAACAGTCAGATTTCAATGCTGATAGAAAAATCAATAAATACATAAATACACAGAACGAATACACTGCTTGATAAACAAATACTGGCGACCACTCAAGCTCCGAACGATCCATTTTTTACCAGCGATATTAGTCAGAAGCGATATGATTAATCGCAATGCAGAATGCAAAGAACTTTGCGAGAGTACGATGCACAGATTCGAGTGGAGATGCAGACGCATAATCGCTCTCGAGAAGAAATGGAAAATAAATAAAGTGAAACGGCAGGCAGATTCGAAACTACACGGGAGAACTTTACGATTCGTAATTACCTCGAAAACGGTGCAGGGTTCTCCGGGATCAGCTACTAACTGCCCGTCCCTCTGTATATATGGAACAAAGAAACAATGAAACGAATGATGTTCGAGTGCGACGTGTTGCAGTGAGAATGAACTATCAAAATTTATCAGGGTCACAGGCGTAAACAGAGAGACCTATATAAGAACAGAGGCATATCGACAAAGCTGCGATGGAAGCCCGGCAATTGCGACAACTACGATATTGTACCAAGTATTACCTGATCTTGATCCATTCCAGCTAGTAATTCTGCTGCGAGACTCGGTCCCCTTTCCACGTCATTGCCGCAAGGATTCATCATCAGGAGTTCACGACCCGCCTGCAGTGCTGCCGCAGCTTGCAATTCGTCTCGCGACTCTTCCAAGCCTGGAACATTATAATAAATAAGGAACGGACTTATACGGGTGTTGCTTTGCACTTCCGCATTTTGATATCTCACTTTTGTTTCGCGCACGAAGCTTCACCACCTGCTGCTCGAGTTCCTCGAGTCTCTGTTGATCTTCGGCTCTAGCCGCCAATTCCTCTTTGGCGACTTCCAGCAAACTGTGAGCCTCGTTAGCTCGGCACAACGCCAGCCTCTCCGCTTCCCGAGCTAATTCAGCTTCTCGCTTGGCCTCCTCCCTCTCGTTTTCCAACCTGATTCTGTCTGATCTTGCGCGTTCCAATTGTTCGCGCAATCTTCCAACTTCGTCTCGTAAACTGGAACTTTCCACTTCGACTGCTTGAAGTTTAATCGCGTAATTCTCTAATTGTAGTTGACGTTCTCGCTCCAGACGACTGGCCCATTCTCTGTGTCTTCTCTGTTCTGCCTGTGGAACGCGCACGAGATTAAACGGTACAGCCAGAAAGCAATGCAGGACAGCATGCTATTACCGTCTGATAATAGTAATAATGACAATTACCTGCAGTCGTTCCTCCGCTCTTGTCTCCGCGTCCTTAGCAGCTTCTTCCAACATAAGTATCCTCGCCTGAAGAGTCGCATTCTCCTGCTTTGCCCTGGCATATCTTTCCTCGCCAACGGACTGCGTATCGACCAAAACATGCATCTGCTCCTGAATCATTTGAACCTGCGGCAAAAATTAGGGCTCATGCAAACCTGTCCTGATATCATCGTCGAAACCCACACGATGCGACGTTACGTGAATCGCGAAATCAATAGGGCCCCCCCCCCCTCCCCCCAATATCCGCACTCCTCTTGGTTGGCCCTTACTTGTTGGTGCAGTTCTGCACACCAGCGTCTAGCCGGCCGTCCGCCAGGGATTTGCCCAACAAACTGAAATTGACCCTCCCAGAGATCATACTCTAGGCCAGCCCCAGCGCCAGTCCCAGCGCCAGTCCCAGCGCCAGTCCCAGCTCCAGGAGTCTCAGGATTACTCGACCGAAAGTCAGAAAAGTCATTGTCACATGAAGAATCGTAAATTTCATTCTTCTCTTTGGAATCTGACTCCATTATATGCCCGATAGTCAATAACCCACCCGGCCCACTAGGCAGGCAACAACATTTTATAGATACCGAAATTTCTGTAGCGAATCACAAACTCGGCATCGAATTCCCGAAACTCCATCGTCCTAGGAATTGGCGGTGTCAGGAGAAACACTGCACGGAGACGCACGGAGACGCACGGAGACGCAACTAAATATTCCAAATTCCCTGAAGATATTCCTTGCGGCCAAATTCCTCGACGCGTTTAAAGAAAACTTTTTCGAAACCACGACATACCAGAGACGTGGCGTACTTCGCCTTTTTGTCCGCGGCTTTGAATCACCCCGATGTGTATGTATATTCGAGCCTAGATCGCACCGCAAACTTGGGAGGAGAGGCAAAGGTCTATTTATGCTCTACTATACACCGTACCCAGTAGCTTGACGATCAGCCAGCCATTCGATCGGAGCCAAGTACGCAGAAGAGAGAGACACGTTAGGGATTTGCCATAGCTAATAATACACCGAAATAACGTATTAAGCCGCTTCTCATCAATCTGTAATTCTTTCTCCTTTCTAATTTTAAAATTTCTAACATTTCTAATGCGTAAAGTTAATCCAAACCGTAGCGTAGCTGTTTTCGATCGGATTCCTTATGGATTTCTTCGGCTGGAATACAACCACAAGGGACTATCCAGTGCGGGTTGTCCTGTCCTTCCATAGAGCGTAGCCCAGATAACAAATCTCTCCTATTAGGATTAGAAAACTAAGGAAGCCCCAGCCACCCCAGGAAAGGAAGCCAATCGACTGTTCCCTCAAACATGCCATTACTCTAATTCGATAAATTCATAACTTTTTTCAATTCTTATTAACTTATAACTCAGTGATAAGACTTTGAAATTTACATAGGGTTACGTGCTAACGGTTTTTTTTTTTTTTTTTTTTTTAATGACCAACAGCTAATTTCCGTTTGTTTCTTATGTTTCGAGTTTCTCTTCTGTTCGATTGGCTTCGAGTCTACAAGCTCGTCAATTATTTAAAAAAAATGGCTCTAAGTCGGCAGAATTCAAACTGTTGCGCTTGAAACTGGAACTTTTATTAAAAAATAAAAAAAAGTAATTGGAACGAGCACATCCATCTGATAGTGTCCAATCTCATGTGTAAGGTCGAGGTTGTATGAAATTATTCCTCCTTACAACCGACCAAGTTTGCATACATGTATGTATACGTATAAGTAGGATATCGGTCGTATAAGTGGGAGTCACACGGGCCACGACATACTATGCATAGATCTGACAATGAGAGCAAAAGTCGTAAATATTTGTACGGATAGTAAAGAGGTAAAGCCGAGAGCAACTAGCACCCGTGGAGTCTCTCTCCATTTTCCTCGCACGCTGGTAACACTGGTGTGAATTTCTTGATCCTGCACAGTCAGCCAAAACACAGTGGCCACGACTCTTCCGAAAAGACATTAGCAGCAGCAGCAGCAGCAGCAGCAGCAGCAGCAGCAGCAGCAGCAACAGCAGCACCAGCATCAAGAAAGAAAGAGAAGAGTGGTCGTTGGAGGAATATCAACGGCACACGCGAGGACACGCGCAGCTCCTGTAGCGGGGGGTGGCTGTGCTCTCGCAACTGAACTTTGCCTTCTTTCTTTCTCGCGGCCTCGTGACCCAATGATTCGTGAACTTTATTTATATAGGAACACACGATGTCGAGAGGACAACTCATTAAATCAGACTTCCTCTTATAGGAAGGAATGACGTGTCTTTGAGGAAATCACACTCGACAATCTCTTACGATATTAGGCAAGAATTGTGTCCGTGTATTATTTCGCGCTTATCGCGGAAAGCACCTCGCAGAGCATCGTTAAACGTTTTCGAGTCTTTTTGATTTTCACAACTTTTCTATACAGATCCTTCAGCTTATTCAACGAGAATGCAAATTAGGGACATGGCATTCGAAAAGAGTTTAATAACAAGATTCTCTATATTATTAAAAGGTTAATTGGCTAGCGAGCGAAAATACGTAATTTCAAATTGGATCATCTCACACATAGTACACATCTCACAAGTCCATGAACCTGAAAAAGATTGATGTCGCACGAAACAAGCTCAGCCGATATAGACAATTTAGCCGTTTTCGAAATACTACAGTAGTATTCTCGTACTATATACTGAAACATTCTATGTACGAACACGTGTACGGACGGATGGTTTGTCGATGCTCTTCCATTGAAAAATGAAATTCCCATAATATTCAGCAGTCGGAAACATAGATCCAGAAGAATCAAAGGATGACAGGCAGATGTGTTATGATGACGAATGTGAAGAAAGAAAGCGGCGTGTTATCCTTAGTATTTTTCTCGATCCTCGTTCCTCTCTCTCTCTCTCTCTCTCTCTCTCTCTCTCTCTCTCTCTCGCTCTCTCTCTTTCTCTCTCTCTCCTTCCTTTATTTAACTGAATACCAGCAACAGAATCAAATGACTCATGACTTGGCCTTTCCATATAACATTTACATGTATTGCGATCAATTACTATTCCTGACGATGCTCATAGTCGTACCGATGGAAACTCGCTTGTCCGATAATTCTTCGCAGAACGCGTTCGAATTTTCCAAATTATTCTCTTCGCAACATTTTCTCGAGTACACGCGTTCACTATCCGTCTGTTCCCAACAAGGCTCAGCGACGACGTCGGCAATAGTGTGGTCGGTGCACCGTATAAATTCTGCGGGGCAATTCTGAATCGCATCTCTCTTGCTTCTAACTTTGCTCATCGGTTTCTGCGATCAAGACAGATGGACTAGTAACTGGCAATTCATGCTTTCCTTCGCTTCTTTCCCTTCTTTGATCCGGTATAAAGATTACCTGCCCCTGACGATGAGGCGCGTAACGAGACCTGCTGCTATTCCTCGGCGCGACGGGTTGAGCAACGAAGAGCCGATAGTAATAGTAACTCGCCAGGCTCAACAGGAACAGGATAGCCAGAAGTATCGGCCACCAGGCCACCGAACGTCCTTTATGCGCGTTCGATTCGAACTGATAAAACCCATCTGGACAGAGCGATGAGTATGGACCGCAATGATCGCACGGCGAACATCTATGGTGATAGGGAGTCGTGCAAATTGAACATGAAAGAGGATTCGGAGAATCTGGAGTTCGTCTGGATGATGCTGGTGAACGAGACGTCGATGGAAAATTTAGAGTATTTGAACACATCGGCTAAGAGTTTTAACCATTCGAAGCCTCGCGGGCCAGCCAGATGCTACGCGAAAGACTCTTTCGGAACTGAATACGCGATTAATTTGGCCTAGAAGATTTATCAAGATTTCTTATCAACGTTCCATTTTAAAAACTCAACAGGTTACCGAGAAATTTTCTTTCAATACCATTAAACGACTGACAGCATCATCCGACATTGCCAACTAATTTAATCTGGCAATCTTCCGTGCCAACTCGGATGTTCATTCATGGTTTCAGAGATGTATCTGTTGTTTCGCTCGTGTATTAGAATAAGAGTGGTGCTATATGCAGGCGGAAATGATCTTATCGACGCATTAGAATAAATAATTGTTTAGTTAGGTTAGGTTAGCCTCGTATTTTGCACAATTCTCATGATTAGAGGACTGAAATAATTAAATGCCTGTGTCTCGTTTTCCGATCGATCCGTTCGATCGATCGCTCCACGGCGATCCAATGATGCGTTCCAATGATCGTGCAGTGAGTGAGACACACTCCCTCCTCTCTATGGCCTTTCGATTGTTATAGCCCCCCCCCCCCACCCCCTGTTTCTAGCAGTACACAGGGGTACTAGTCATTAAAGTTAATTGAGAGACAAGAAAACTTAGCTCACCCTGTGATTGAGATCAAGAACGTCGTCTTCGAGGGAGACATCACTATACATATCGTCGGCAGTGTCGCACGTCGAACCTCTCCCGGAACTGTTGAAACTGCTACTACGGTAGAGCTGGCTAGATGACCAGTAGGAAATACAGAGAAAAAAAAATATAGTAATACGGCCAAAGAATATTGGCAAAGTTACGTATTGGTTTTACCACATTTCGATTCTAAAAAAAAAAAGAGGTCCCGCATTCGAATTTCAAATAGTTGATAACAGGAAATATAATCTTACCTTGCTAAGGCATTAGAACTAAGTCTCTTTTTTCCGGTGCTGCAAAGAAATCATACGAGCATAAAATTAAACTGCTGTGCCATATTAGTTACGTGTTTTTATATCGTTGTACTCTAAGTGGATTAGTAAAGCGAAACTCAGGCTGTTTATTAATACAAATGATATTGACACTTAAGCCGACAGAGAATTATATATTGGCAGAACTGAAGAACTAATGCATTAAAGTCGCGAAAAGGTAGACGAAGAATCAGGTTATAGTTTTCCAAAGGAAATCTTACCACGGAGGCGTTCGCCTTAATGAACTTCTGAGCCAAGAATGTCTACCGATCGTAGAAGTGGGACTTCTGGCGTTACTGCATAAAAAGCAAACAAAAACAAAAAAGGAATTATAGAAAAATATCGTGTTTTGAGAGATCTGCAAGGTGGTCTATTATGAAAAGTAGATGTCCTTAAGATTACCGTAGAGGATTTGGTCCTGTTGGAGATGGTGCGGAACTACTACCTCCTGGTGATTCTGTGTCGTCCTCACCGTCACCATCAACCTGAACGTAGCCAAATCCTTCGTAACTTTCTTCCTCCTCGTTTCCAACTTTAATGATATTATTAGGCTCTTGTTCCAGTGTGTCTGTATAAGATCCAGTCTCAACAAGATTCGAGCTAACTGAACCGTGTACATCCACAGACATGGAGAGCGAAGAAGGTCCACTCTGGTTCCATCCTCTTGCCTCCCTTTCTAGGTTTATACCATCACTTTGATTATCATCTCCGTTACAAGTTAGACCACCAGTTGCGTCACTGGTGGTATCGATGTCCGGTATAACACTATTGTTAGATACAGCAGCAGATGTAGATACGGTTGTACGAGAGACTGTTACAGCTGGTGATCGGGAGCTTACCATCCTTTCTAGAGGTATGTGCTTACATGAATGTTGTTCGATTAGTCCAAATGTCCTTTTATGGTGTAAGCTCTCTCTCTCTCTCTCGGTCTCTCTACCTAGAGATTACGTATGATAACTAAAAAGCAAGAAGAATACCAGCCTACTGAGAAACAGAATGAATGATTCGATCAACAAAAAAATGTCAAGAATAGATGTATCCATTAGCCGTTTCAAACCAGAATGACGTCTAAATATTATTTGCACAAATATATAGGCGTAATTCAAGTGTGCCGCGATACGTACATATGTGAAAAGCCAGAAGAAAAGATTTCGGTGATTTCAAAGATCCTTTGTGAGAACTGAATATTTAATTTGTCGTAATAAACAGGAGACGGCTGGAGAGTGGCCAAGGTCTGTCACTTTAAATAGTCTTCTTAAAGAGACACGCAGGCAAGAATGCACTGGTTAAAAATCTAAGACGAGGCGAAGCGCATCCCGCAGCATATTCTTCAAGTCTCTGCTCCTGACTAATCCGATTATGAAGTTTCAAAAGAATTAAAAAAAAAAATCACTGGAAAAATTGCACGGTAGATGATACTTGTCGTACACTCGACAGCTGTCACACGCTCGAAACTCGAGATACTACTGTAGCCTGCTCGATTCGTAATGAAATAGCCTTCCGCTACGCGAGACCCGTAGAATGAGTAAGATTGAATTATTGAAAAAAAAAAAAAAAAAAAAAAAAAAATTTGTAGAGAATCGGAGGAAAGAGAGAGCGTCATCGTCACTTACCTAGTTGACCAACGATAAATAATTCTTTGAGACTCGCAGAAATCTTCAGTTGTCAAGAAGAATTTGATGTTGTTCATGAATTTGCCTAAACGGAGCGTAGTTGCGTAGAGTCACGGAGTGAAACTATCCCCTTGCTACAGATTCTCGAGTGAAGCCAATTGGAAAGAAACCGTAGTGCAGCACCGAGACGATCTGTCAAAAGAACGACACCTGCGAGAACCACGGCAAGGACGGGGACAGGTAGGCGTGCGATGGAATTTCAGGCGAAAAGGATATAAAAACTGAGATACTCGTGAAGACTTACAGGCTCGAAAAAAAAAAAAAAAAAAGTGTTCCCGTTCGACCGTTTGCAGGGAGTGATTCGACGACGTAGTGTCGAATCAAGGTAAATACAGCAAACTAAGCAAAAGACGAGTTGGCCGCAAGAGGCAAGAGCAACGCGAAAGCGAAGTAACGGCCACAGAGAAGAGGTAACGTTAGGTACGCATGCGCGCTCTTCGAGGAAAGGTCCGACAAGGCGTATTCATAAGACACACTTATGTAGGGACATCCAGTGGCATCGTCGCACAGCACAAACCATAGAAGAAACACGTGTGTTGTAACGGGGCGCGCTACAGAATAATGGCTGCTGCTGCAGGTACGAGCAAGCGACAGTGTCGCTCAAACGGCTTCGATCGCAGGCAACATTGTCCAAAATCTTTCTATCTTCGTGGATGTACGGTTTGATAAGGTTGCATCGAAATTCACGCGTGTGTGAACCTGTGTTACCTTTGCACACATCATCGTTTATTTAACATTGAAAAATGGATACAGCGTGCTACACGTTCTTAAAATTGGGACGACGCAAGATTTCAATGTGAGTCTGCGCCCCTCCTCCTATCATAATATAGCTATGGTAGTGTACAGTAGTAAAATATGTACTTAAAATAAGCGTTCGTTAATACACCTTACGTATTCTCAAAAGAGAATAATTTACAGTCTCTAATCCGCATTCATTATTTAGAAGTCTTCGTTTCTCACGAGGTGGACGCAGTATCCGAACTACTTTTTTTGTACACCTCCTTATAGACTAACTCTTGCATTTGCATCCTTAGGAACATCCTTCTGTCAGCCGGTAGTGTCTTTATGTGAGGTAAAAGGCTCATGAGGAAGTAATAATTGTCGTCAAAGCGGCTTCCTTCCAGAGGGTCGACCGTCAGTCCTATGCTGGAGTCGCCATCGCCCATCAACACTTGCTCCGGCGATATGTTTTGTAGCATCATCTCGTTGTCCGTCAGATTCTCAGCGACGCTTTGGAACTCGAGGTTCTCGAAATTATCCTCAGGCTCTTGCTTTACATCTATTTGATGACTAATCGATTCTATTTTCAGAGCATTGTCACCATTCAGGGCGAGTATGTGCTCAGCGAGTGTGTCGCTCTCCACGAGGGCCGAGGAAGCCGACAACGTCCTGCCAACGTTGCCTTTCTGGTGACGCGGAGTGTCGCTCTCGCTTCCGCTTGCCCGATCGTTGTCGTGAGCATTTCTTTCCCAGATCGGTGGACGAGGCAGCATTTGCTCCTTCAGGAATTGCAGACTTTTGAAATGTATCCATACCGGGCGATTTCGGTGAAACTTACTCTTACGATAGACTTGCTCTTTCTTCAGCTCGGCGCGAAACGTATCTCTCAGGCCTTTCCATTTTGCCTTTAGAACAGGTTCTGAAAATTAAAGGCAAAATGAACACTACAATAACTTTTACCCCCCAATTTTATAAATGATAGGAAAGTTTTGTCGAGCTAAACATAATGAGTTATCAAGATGAGTTTTTCAGTTTTAAAGAATCGTTGAAAAAACTGACGACCGAATGTAGTCATACAGAACGTAGAAAGACTTTATATCCGGGCCAAACAAGAAGTGCATCATTATTTGACAAGTCTCAAAGCGTTCGAGGTGTCTCCGTTCTTATAGATTCTTTCGCTTAACAACACCAACACACTTAAGCACGTATGCATCCATGAGAATCTCTATCTGCGCATGTGTGTACATACATACGGCTATCGCATTTCTCTCTTAAAGTCAGCATATTCTGTCGCTTCAGTATCTATATGTATATCGATATCGTACACACCCTACAATTTTCCATACACACGCACACACACACACACACACACACATATATATAAAAGAATAAGAAAGTATTTCAAATTTAGTGTAATTTCGTAAAACAGAGAAGGGGGCGCCACAGTTGGTCATGTTCAGCAGGCATCTTATCGACGTTACTAAAACACATGTTTTTTTTGTTAGAAAAATCGTTAAACTTTATTTGAAAATTGAAGAAGATCAGTGACACGCCAACACCGTTTGCCGAAACTATCAACAAAGTACGAGAATGGCCATGTGCGAGGGAAAAAAAAGATCAGGTAAATGGTGGTATGTTGAGGTTAGAAAGGCAATGTATTCGCATGCGAGTACGTCCATGAGACATCCACGAGTGTCGTTTGTTAGCACTAATATCTAGGACACTGTTATTCTAGCCGTGGCGTATGAAATTAATCATCGATAGTACGGTTGCTGTTCCTGCTATTATTGCCATTATTGCTGCTGCTAATGCGATACATCACCGAATATTACTTCCCAAGATCAGACATATAAAACATAGGACTATGGAAATATCTTGGATCCAGCGAAAGGAAGGGGAGAGTACATAGCCAAAGAATGCGCGATCTTTCGCGAGAAATCCCTTCGCTCGCACTGGGCTGAGGAAATCCATAACGTGTTAAAGTTTCACATATTTTTTTGGATATACGCAAGGTGAATTTCTTTCCTTCGCTTCGATGGCATTCCGTTGCGATGGAAAAATCAAGAGAGAAGGGTATACGTATTTTGCGTGCGAAATGGCTCTATCGCAAAACGAACGTATTAACGCTTGCGAGTGGGTAAAGAGGCAGCTATAAAGAAGATAAATAGTTACAGGGGAGCCAAGGGAAATGGCAGAGAGAGAGAGAGAGAGAGAGACTGATGAATATTTAAGGTAGCGTATGGAGTGGTCGTCAGTATTCGCGCATAACTAGTAACCAGTACCCCGACTAATACGCAGCGCTCGTATCCGTGGTGAAGTAACGCCGCCAACGAGCATGCGAGTACGACCAGCGACTCCTTGTCATATCGATTCGTGTTCGTATACTACTAATGAAGGTTATTAGCGACGCACTAGGAAGCTTGAAAATAGCAGCAATCTCCATCCAGACGCGGTTGGTCACCTCGCGATTGTGATAAGAGATGTGTCTCTGGTTCCAGAGCGCTGGTCTCTTATAGACTTCTGCTATCAGGCGATTCGCGTCCATCTTCACCTCGTCCCTCATTGCTTCTCTTATTCACGCCGAGGAGAAATAATATCGGGACGTTTCCGGACTCTCGTGTTTTCGTCTGACGTGCAACCAACACGGGGACCGCCAACGAGCGCAACGCAAACCGATGGCAGCGAAGTACGGGCGAATACTAGCGCTGGGATAGCGATTAGCGCGCAGGACGCTCAGTGTGTAACGATCGATTCGCATTTTGCCCTCGGCTCTCGCCTCGCCTCGCTCGCTAGCGCTAGTGACCCCCCTACTCTCATCTCTTATTCGCGGCTTTCCGTTCTTTACTCCTTTACCCGCTGCACCTTTCTTTTCCTATTCCTATTCTATCCTACCTATTCACTCTCGATAGCTTGTCTCCTTCAAGTATTCCGGACTAATAATGCTTGCGCAATAAGATTTTCTCAAGATTCGCACTAAAAAATTTATAACCAGCAATTTGCCCAACTCGTCCGCACGTTTGACGCGTCCTCGCTTCAATGGCATATTCCTCATATTTTTCATTATTCCGTTTCATTGATCTTCACGTTGTACTGCTTTATAGATGAATCTCTGAATTAGGGAAATATGTATTTACGTTAGGAAGGATACCGCCGAAATCCGTTGGACGCCGATATGGCTTTTCGAATAAGGCAATCTATCTTTGTTTCATGAGAAACGATATGCGATATGTCCATGAGTAAAATTATGAGATAGCAAAGGGTTGGTTTTTCCATTACATGTTGTTAACTAACTCCCCTGTGCGATTTCCCTCCAGTGAATCTCTCGAATGCGAACATCTGGCGCACATAAATCACCACATCCTACTGGTAAAAGAAACAAAAGAAACCAAGGCGAACGAAGATGCACGGGTTTGAACTACTCGCGCAAGGAGCCGAGGCTCGTCTCTACAGAGGAACGTATCTAGGAAAATTGACTCTGGTAAAGGAGAGATTTATCAAGAAATATAGACATCCTGATTTAGATGTCCAGCTAGCCAAGGATCGAATGAAGAACGAAGCGCGTGCCATCGTACGCGCTAAAGCTGCAGGTAAATGGAATCTCTTGGAAGTTTCTGGACTCTCTTGTAAATCATAAAACTTGTGTCATTTTTTTCTTTCTAAAGGAGTACCCACACCGACATTATATCTCATTGATTTTGACCGTCGCTGCATCTTCATGGAATATATAAAAAATTCAACGAGTCTCAAAACGTTCATAGACGAAAATATTTCGGAGAAGCAGAACATCGGCCATTTGGTGAATCTCGTGGGCGAAGCTGTTGGCTTGTTGGTAGCGAAATTGCATTCCAAAAATATTATTCACGGTGACTTAACCACGTCGAACATTCTTACGAAAAATCTATCTACAAAGGTAAACGTAGGTAAGATGATAGGACCAGTAATAAATTTCTAATACGTTTAAAATCGGCAATTAATCTTGTTTCTAATCCAAATTCGTTATTACTTCTATTAGCTGATCTTCTGCTGATAGACTTTGGCTTGGCGCGAATAGAATCTACTGTCGAAGATAAAGCTGTCGATCTGTATGTGTTGGAGCGGTCTTTGTTGAGCGCACACTCCGAAGTTTCAGGATTGTTTCCAGTGATTTTAGCGACGTATCGAAAACGTTGCGAGCAGAAGGACAAGCGAGAAGTTGTTGACAAGTATAAGGAAGTGCAAGCGCGCGGACGAAAGCGCCTCATGATCGGATGAATGTTCTAAAAAGTATGTTCTGTAAGATATTCGAAAGATCGTGTATTCCGCATTCGAATATTTTACATTCGATAGCAATTGTTGTCTTATATGTTCAATGGTCGAATTAATTCGAATAAATTCTTTAAAACATTGAACATTCTCAATGTATTCCTCCGAGGTACAGTGAATTTTGTTTAATGAAAAGATACAGAATATTTTGTACGGGTCAATAGACACTTGGCCAAGTCGACTTGCCTGTACATGGTTTTGTATAGATGTCTCAAAGACGTTTTTACCATTACGAGTTATACAATTATAAATTTGACTGCAATAAATACCATTGCAGAAATAACTGATATTCCGATTGGCTCGTTGCAAGAAAAAGACAAACGTATTATTGCTAGCTCCTCTGCCAGTCTGCACTATGCACTATGGTTCTTCTTCGTGGTCTATACTCAGTCAAAGTGCAATCCTGAATATATTATTATCCAAGTTACCTGCGACAGTAATATTTAAATTAAATTTTTAATGCAAAAAAATTTATTATTCAATTGGCAAATGATATTATAAATTGTTTCTCACCAAGAAACCTGCAAATGAGGTCATAAAACCTTCTTTTGTAAGCTCCCATGCACCGCCATATTCCTCCTCATCAACTTGTTGAAAATTGCTGAAGTACACATAAGTAGCTCCTGCATTGACTAAAACAAATCTGAAAGACATCGTTTTTTTTTTTTGTAATCGTATTCACAGTAATCAAAGATAAGAGAACACTTTTAGTTAATTAAACTTACAACAATAAGGCAAGAAAGCCCTTGAGTGGTATAAGTCCCCAGACGATACCAACAATTATCCCAATGGCTTGCCGTGCCCAGTATATCACGTCAAGAAATTCCTCCTGAATATATTAAAAATATTCGCGTATTAATAACTTCTTTAAAAATTAATCAGAACAGATTCAACCGATACGAGTAGGTAGGTTATATTTACCTTGTCAGGCCATTCGGAATTAGCTGTAATTGCGCGACACCAAACGCTCAATCCGCATTTCCCTGTGCTTCCATTTTTTTCCACTTTCTGCCGAGACATTTCCGCTTAGGATTATAGAATTAGATTTTGAGCTCGCATAAGCTTTCTCATGAGAAAATTGACATAATTTGTTCGACCACAATGAGCGTGAACATGTACCGGATAATTCTGAATTGTTGGATAGGTGTGAAGTTGGCAGAGGTTAACGCCGCGTAAGGGGGTGGCAAATAGCGCACTCTAGCGCATACGGGATTCAGTGTGTCCCCCGTTAATTCGCAGTGTCAGGATGAATGTGTCATTGGGCAGGCGCGGTATCCGGAATGGTTTTGAGATAGTGGGTTACTCATCCGTATTCAAATTTTAATCGATTGACTAGATAATAATATAAATTAGCAGCTATTATAACTGTCTGCAATATTACTCGAAATTCTTCGTATCCAGAGAATACAGTCCCACGTTTTCATCATACAATGTCAATTTGTCTTTCGACAATCTCGATGGCGAGTGGTTGGGCCGAATGGAAGAATGGAAGAATGGAAGAATGGAAGAATGGAAGAATGGAAGAATGGAAGAATAGAAGGAAAGAAAAACAATTTATCGGAGTAATCAGTTTAATAATTGAGTCTTTACTCGTTAACTGATACATTATATTCGCGGAGTTATTAAAGGTGTCAGCAGTGTGTAATATCTTTATGGAGGAGGCCGTAAATACAGGAATGTACTGGAGCGAATTGAAATATATAAATAAAACAATAAACACACGCACACGCACACGCACACGCGCGTGTGCGCGCACGCATTCGCATAATTAAGTATAACTATATACATCTATAATTGTCACAGGCGATTATCTCGAGACGATAGAATGGACAGAAACGCTCGTCCCTTATTAAAAAATCTGTGTAATCGCAAAAGGCGTATATATGTCTCATAATATATGTCCGCTCGAAATAGAGAATCAGAGGCGATAAAGATACAAGATAATGTTCGAGTAGCATGCCTCAAGTACGCGTATTATTCTAATAAATTACAAGAAGATAATAGTATCCGTATAAGGTTGCGGCTAAATGTTAATATCGACCTGACGACGCCCTTTATTCCGCACGTATAAGAAACTTTATCTAAATTAATCTTTCGAGACTCAGAGACAAGTGCGTATGATAGCGCGAAGTTATCTTTTATTCGCTTGGCCGAAACGAAGCTTTGGGTTCTACATGTATGTACGTGTCTCTTGTCTCGTCTCCTCTCGAGTTTCGCACGGAGCTCGTATCTCTCACTTCATTTTTTCCTTCTTTCCCTGAGTTTATGAATACGAGAATGAATAGTACATAGAAGAATTCGAAAACTCGCAGCCATTCCTCCCCTCCTAAACGAAGTAACGTTATACGTGTCTACGTTTTTATGGAAATTTCGAAATTACGCCTATCTCACAATTTTGGCACAAGAATGAAATTTAACGGCCAGAATTCTACTTGCCCGCGTCAATGGATTCGATGTACCAAATGAAGAAATAGCTGCCTCGACAGTCGCGACGCGTTAACGTGGATTTCAGAATAGCCGTATTCATTCGTTTGATCATCGCTTAAGAGACAATCACCTGTGGAGCGAAAAACGTTAAAACGCTTTACGCTCGTACGACTAATATCTATGTGGATTCGTTATATGTATTAGCATATAACTTATCCAATTTTCCTCCGCTTCGCTCTTCTTACTTTTAATCTCTAACCTATCGGCCTTAATCATGATTAGCTATGCCCTTTATCATACTGACTCGGTCGAACTTGCGAAAGTTTCTTAGATTTACACAACTGTCGCTTAATTAATATGCTAATAGTTTGTAATTTAATTTTTATACGTTTTATGTTTTCCATCTTCAGCCATTTTCAGGGAGCGCAAGATATCTCGGGAGGCGCAACCATTCACCCAACGGTCGTTAAAAAATGAAAAGCAGAGAATAAAGAAATACAAGTATCGCGCGAATCTCGATAATTCTCCAGTGTTCTCGAGTAGGAGAATCGAAAAAAAAAAAGAAAAGAAAAGAAAAGATGCATTCGCAGGTCTATCGCACAACTTTCCGTAATCCGAGTTGATTAGCTGGTGTGCTGTTGTAGTTTAGCATTTCTGGGCGAGATACACGAGGAGGAATGCGTGAAGAGGCGTTCTCAATGAGAAAACTATCGGCGGCAACGCTCTCCGAAATATTAAAAACTGTGACGTGATTTATCGAATCACGGTCCCAAGGCGGCTACGGTTACCGATACGGATAATCTTCTCGATTTCTGATTCCCTTCGGGTCGCCGTCCTGCTCGGAAGCTACGCTGCTCTCGGGTTGATTCGTATAGTTACGCCAAGGCTCTCGGAAGATTTCGTTATTTCGTTACTGTTTAGTTGAGGAGGTCGAGGTGCTCGAATCTGCCGTGGGGAGATAGTTCCGGGACGCGTACCGAGTTACCCGGGGCAGAGGAGACGACACGACGGAGACGTCTCCACGTATCGGCGGAAGCCCGGATGAGATACCGGCGACCCGCTGGAGATGGGCAAAGTTGGAGTTTTGATACGGTCAAGGGCAAGAGAGGAGCCTCCTGCCCGAGTTAAGGATGTGGCGTTCAGCTGCAGCCCGATGCCCTGGGGAAGCGGCCGTGGAGGATCTTGTAAAAGTTACGTACCGATTCGCTGAGGAACGCTCTCTCGATTTGATTTCTCAAATTTGGCTACTGTCAAAGCAGTCTGTCTCGGGGCACCGACCGAGGTGTCACGAGCTGCCTCGCGCTCCCGCGTGCTATCCGTTGATAGTTTTTCTTGCCGTGTTTCGCTACGATATAGCAAGTTCTCGTTCGTATAGCTCTCGCGTTGCTCTCGCGATATCCAGGAATTTCTATGAATTCCTGTGAGTGTTCCGGAGGTGTAGTGCAGTGTCCACCAGAGTGTACTTTGGATACGGTTCTCGGCCTCCACGGCCTCAAGCTGCGTCTGCTTCGGTGAGTCTCCCAATTTATTAATCGTTGAAGGGATCTCCTTCCGATACGTTCTCGGTCTCTCGCACTATTTGCCTGCCTCTTGCGTCGACCCTCTCTACCTCAACCCAGCAGCCTTGAGCGGCCGTGCACCTCCGTAAGCGTCCCCTCTCGTCGGTGCATCCAGTTGCTTTCCCTGATTATACGCGAGTTAAGTTATCGCCAGGTCCGATAGGTTCCGTCAGAGTTCTAGTTTTGGTGGAGTCGGGCCTGCTCCACCACAACTCCCAGTTTATACCGGCTCGTCGATTCCCGGTGGAAAAAGCATTGGTTGGCGGCCGCCTGGCTCGCGGATGCATGAACGAAGGGTGGACGGCCGAAGGTAACGTGTAGGTGTCGAGTTAAAGGAAAAGAATTACGTTACAAAACTTACAATCTGAATAATGACTGACAGATAGCACTATACATAAAATCGAAGGGTCGAACCCTGTCGTATCGAATATAAGAATAAATGAATAAAAGGATAAAAGGCTAAAAGGCTCGCGAGACGAGTTTTTAACCCAAATATGCAGTTCCGATGTGTGCGTTAACTTACTTTTATAATCATATATATTATGTATACGAATATACAATACTCTATCAAAAGACTAACGGAATACAAACAGCACCGGGGTCACACGGCATGCTCGAATAATTGGAGGTTTTCTTTCCTTATCTTGTTTTCTTCTCATCTTGGACTGGATTAGATTATCGAATACGCGTACATGTAATGTCCTTAGCTAGCAAAAGAAAGTCTGCGTGCTGTTAATTGATTAGAGTTTCAGGAAAGTTGGCAAAGGAAAAAAATTACTGAATAAACAGAAAGTGGGAGAGAGCGAGAGAAAGACGAAGAAAGGAAAGAAATGGACGATGGAAGCAGTCGTCAAAGTAACAAATTCTGGATAAAAGATGTTAAGACGGCGACTTCGCGTCGGATCGGCAGAATATATTTAATAATATTCGTTGGTTAGTTTAGCGTTTGTAGAAAGAATTATATTCGTGGTTTATCCTTGCGCCAGTGGATTATGTCGCGCCACCTCGAAGGCCTTTGCGAGATCGCACCGATTAATTATTCATAGATCACTAGTATGGCACGTTGCCACCTCCTCATTCTCGTTCTCCTTTTATTTTTTATTCTCCGCATGTGGAAGACTCCAATTGTGTTTTTCTTACGGTGGTGAGTGCAATGCGATTTAATCGATCACTTAGTTAAATGCAATAGGCACTTATTACGTTAAGGTCTATCGCACTCGATCTAACGGACAAAAAAGCTGAAAGTCTCTTTGCTTTTTCAACTCTATTGCGTCTTTTGAGCGTGTTCTCCTTTTTTTTTTCTTTCATTTCTCTCTCTCTCTCTCTCTCTCTCTCTCTCTCTCTCTCTCTTTTGTCTCGTGCGTTCGACTCCAGTAGACAGTCTCACGGCTAAAAATGTAAAGACGCACAAGGTCTATAAATATCCAAAGATTAGAACGAATCGTAAACGAAGGAATCAGTTCATTGGCTAATGGCAACCCCATTTTCGAATGTTTTAACAAAGTCTTTTGCACGTTTCGCACTTCCAAGCAAGACACGCGACGTAAACGAAATAATACGCATGAATGGCATCGATAGTGTCTGGATGGACACGCTAAACCGATTTACAGTTGGCATAGTCCAGCTTAATAAGTGATTCATAATTCTTGCTGACCCTGAAGTACCCTGACCCCCCTTAATATCAACTGACGCAGCAATATAGCACACTCGCGCTCGCGCACCGCTTCTTCTCTTCTATGAGCTTTTCCTCTCTAACGTCAAGCTAAACCAGCCATCTCTTATGGCACCTCGAATGCAACAATGGAATGTGGCTTCTTGTCTTGCCGCTTATTAAAAAAATTCGTCGCTGTAGATTAGTATAAAAATTTACGTGTACGGCAGTTCTTTCCTATACTGTATTCTATAATAGATAGACTGTGTAAATGGGCGAATATAATACATATCCGTCTGCGTCCCAGGAAGTTACTACTCGCCGACGGAATCCAGCGAATACTTAATTAACGCATTCGTGTCCTACGGATCTGCACGGTGACGGGTGCCTTCGCTACACGTCAACCACGTCGTTATCATAATTGAAGTTTGAATCTCGTAAGAAAGACGTACGTCGGTGTTTAACGCTCGCACGATTTTCTTCAGCCATTGTCGCCGCTTCCGTTACCTGTTGGAGTAATTACCATTACTTTTTTTTTTCCTTTTTTCTTTTTTCTTTTTTTTTTCTTTTTTTACGTAAATACAAACTATTGCATTTTGAATACCAAGTATTACAAAAATATTATTAATATCCAATAGCACCTATTCTGTCGCCGTATAATTGGGAGAGATCACGTTAAACGCACATAGAACAGTCCAAATCGTTACTCTATAGTAATTCTTTTCACAATGAGGAAAGATCCGGTGTCTTCGAGGGAGGGACGGTTTACGAAAGATGCTTCGTGAAAAAAAGCAAGTGAAATTTGCTTTAGATTATTATTGAAAATATTATTATATTAGTCCTTGTCAAACTTATAAAACTATTATACTTGGGAGGTCATTATTTTTGTGCGATACCAAAGCAGGTGGTGCGTGGAGTTAGTTAGTAACACGAAATGAAGCGTGTCATAATGAAAAATAAAATGGTAATTTGAGGAGAAAAATGTAAATTATAATGAAATGAAAGAAAAAAATACCTTTGTCGTTGGTCGATCGACAGAACGATGAAGTACCGACCTCCATGCTGCGGGTGCGGTGTCTTCTAAAATGATATATACAGCAAGACTGATAAATTTCAAGCATCGCGACATGCGGAGCTGCGTCGTCACGAGTTATAAGATACGGAGAGAAAGCGTGTTGTGTGGCTTAGCGGCGTGCAATGCCTAAATCCTACATGCAGCTTAAACATTTATTTCCCTCGGATGTTTACTTACCGTTTTCCTTTCTATCGGCCTTTCCCTTGCTCAGGCTTGCAGCTAGTTCCCTGACCGACCTTTTCTCGACGCTAGTATTGCTCAGTGAGCTTGCAGTACTGCTCGCTGATAATGTCGGTGGTAACGAAGCTGGACCACTTACTCCGCTGTCGGTAGACTCGTCCAGAGCATCTCCGGAGTCAGGTGTGTTGCCAGCCGATGTGTTTGGACTGGACCCGTCGCTCAGTAAATTGAATTCCCCTGGAATCAAGTATCGCAATAACAACAGCCAAATCTCTCAGTGTCGGGCCGAACTACAATAGTGTCTATGTATACGTTGATGAATTCGAAAGACCAACCGGATTTTCTATCTGTGGCCATGCTCCATGGCCGTGGCTTGGGAGCCGTGGCCGGCGGAATAGGTTTGCTCTTCGACGGAGCGCTGCTGCTAATCTTTCCATGCTCGTTGCTGGGGCTGTCGCCTGCCTTTACCAAGGACTTGAGGACCGGAGACTTGGACGTATCGGGACAAGAGCTCTTCGGGCCTCCACCGTTCGTAGGACTTCGCAGATCAAAGCCAGTCGATCGTAGCTTCACCGATGGAATTGCTTGTAATGCTGATTTTTCACTCTCGCTTGAATTCTTCTTTGCAAGGATCTTCTTAGGATCCGTGTCCCTGACTGTCGGGGAGAGTTTATCATTGTCCTTCGAGGAGCAGGCGAGTTTTCCGCTCTCGTCCCCGGAAGAGTCCCTCGGTATACGAGATGCGAGAGACGTGCCAACGATTGGCAGTGTGCTTCGTTTGGACTTGTCCGCGGAATTGTCCCTGAGCCCCTTTAATTCCTTGGTGGTCTCGTACTTGCTCGTTTTCTCGGCGTGGCTCTGAGCGCTTTCGGTTGTGTTCCGCCGTGCTAGAGGCGATGCGGTCAATGGAGAATCACCCTGAGATCGGCGACCAATCAAAGGTGAAAACTTTTCCAAGTTGTCGCTTGATCTTGATCTCGGCGCCGGTTCAAGAAGTGTTTTCAACATGGGCGAATTGCATCCGTATTTCTTGTCAGATTCTGGCGCCGCGCTCTTGTGGCTTACGAGCGAGAGATTTGGACTTCCGTCCGTGGGAAACGTGTGAAGGGAGCTGTAGAGCCCGAAGAGGATAGACCTTGGTGTAACCGTTAAATTTTACAAAGTTAAAGCGAATTAGGAATTATTTGAATACCTGTCGTCACTGGTTGGGGATATCAATGGGGTCGTCGGGGTCGTTGGTCTGAAGAATACGTCGAGACCTTCGCCAAGAGCCAAGCCATCGACTGGCTGATCCGGTTTCAACATTGGCCGTGTTGGCGCTCTTGTCTTGGCACGACGAGGTCGGGACTTGACGAGATGCTGGAGTTGCTGGCCAACCGTGTTCGGCAATTCTGATACCGAGTCCAGGGACTCTGTCAGAGAATGCTCGTTCTCGGAGATGGCTAGAATCAAATTACAGAGCCCTCTCATACCTGACAGTTCCATGGAAGGCCATTAAATCGATTTAGCAAGGACAAATCTAGAAGTTGTACCTTCTGCCTGACTCTTGGGCAGCGACGGCAACAAGTCCGGAATATCATCGGCCGAAAGACCCTCGACGGAATCCACCACAGATTTCGGTCGTAATTTTCGTCCGTGCAAGCTCTTGCGTTTGTTTGAAAGATGCGGGGTGGCCTATATTCGGATGGATCATCAAATTACTACTTATGTTGCTTCGATACATGTCATTCGTTGAACACGATAAGTATAATTTTATTTATCAATCGTCGTGAGTACTTACAAGATTCAAATATTCCAATTTCTGTATGGGACACGCGTGCGGGACAAGTACATATTAAAAAGTATCATGGCGCGAATAACGATTTCTCAATAAATTTGAAGAAAAAATATCCAGCTGCCAGGCAGACAGTCGGACCGTCGGACCGTCGGACCGTCGGACCGTTCGAAACTCGTTGGAATTGCAATAAGCAAATAAGCGGCGACCGAAGCGACAATCTGACTGATATGCGTTTCAACTGGATAGCCACAGCTCAATAGGCTTTGCACTCACCATAGGCGATTGATCACCGGAACGCTGTCCTATCGTATTTCCTATCAAGTAATTCTCGGATGGACCGTCCTCTTCGGATACAAGACTAGTGCGACCACTCGCTAATTTAATAGAAACTCCAGCAGCGGTACTCACGCCGATAACACTGCCACTGCTCATGGAGCCTGCGCTGGGTCTCAGAACATCCGGAGTACTACATCTAGTTCTACTGTCGCAGTCCCCAATCTGTAAGCAGAGGAGTACAATCGGTAGCGGAATGATGAGCTCGGACGGTTACCCCTCATCGACATCATCACATTCGAGGGAACATTCGGACGAGTCGGACGACTCGGACGACTCGGACGACTCGGACTCACCAGAGTTTTGTAGCTTCGAGACAGAGATTCGATAACTTCGTCAGTGACTCGGTCGGATACGTGGGCAGCGACAGCCAAGTTGAGTTCGCTGTTACACAGAATTATTGATGTCAAAGATCATAATAAACATCATTAACCAGAAGACGATGGAAGAGAATCAGAAGGAATAAATTCATTTTACAATGCATCAAAAGAAAGTATTATAGTCTACGTTCGACGTCGACATTGTGGAATCTAATCTCGGATACCTAAAAAGTTTATCGGCACAGGAGATAAGAGATAATCGGAAATGCGTCATGAGATAATACGAGTGAGTCGCCTATCGACGTTTACCCTATTATTCCAATATCGTATCATCTTGGTTTCGTGCTATCCCGTAGTATCGTTGGCTATCGCAAGTGTAAATGCCAACTTACTTGACTCTGTTAACAATATCGGCGCCAGCCTGTTCCGTAATCGTTGCGTGGATGAATTCCGTGCTGATCTGATTCTTTTCCTTGCAGGAGCTGCGAAGATCGTACTCGACGGAAATTGGTTCACTTTCGTCCCCGCGGATTACTGTCTGCGACAGCACAGTGGGACACTGTTCGCTCGCGCATTTCAGCATAGCGTCCAGAGAATCCTGAGGAAAACGAAATCCTTATATAAATCCTGACGCTGCGCTATCCCTAGAATATTACGATATTCACCTGCAAGTAGGACGTAACTACTCTGTGAATTTCGTCGGCGACTTCCCTCAGTCTGACTTCAACGGGGTTATTCTCATCCCTTCGTTGTAGTACCTCGTGCAATCTCGGTAGAAGCTGCAGCGCCATTTACAATCGTAGTGAAAGGCTTACTTCTGCCGAATCGTTATGATGCTCGAATCGTTGTAAAAATTGCACAAACCTGCTTAGAGTTATCGGCATCCTGTATAAGTCCCGTCGCATAATTAATATCGTTATTGGCATCGCAACTCTCGGCGGCTAAAGCCTTTATAGTATCTTGCGTCTGCACAACCAGTCTGTCTACCATCTGTTGCGTAGAACTCAATAGGAAACCCTGTTGCAATCTGAAAGCTTGACCGTGGCTATATTTGCAGGGAGTAACGTTCCTCTGAAGAAGGTCCTGAATCTTCTTCACGAGTTGTTCAGTCTTTTCGGCGGAGGTTTTCATACAAGGTTGAAGGTCGAAGATGGGGAAGGGCATATGCCTAACGCTGTAATTGCTGTTGGAAGAAAACGGGCAGTTACTCGCTACTCGTACCGAATAGCTTTCTACCTTTCCCTTACGGGAGACGATAAACATACTTTTCTAGAGCATGAACGATATCCGCGTAACCCTGTAGCGTTATGTTGTTCCTGTCATAAATAATGGTTCTCAGGTGATTGTTAATTTGCAAAGCTTTAGCCAGTAAACGCGCTCCAGGATCTCCGATTTGATTTCCGCTGATGTCCAAAGTGTGGAGACAGGTATTGCTTCCGAGAGCGTTGATCAGATTGTAGAGATCGGCCTTGAGTCTGGCGTCGGGCAAGTGAAGAGCTTGTAAAACGCAATCGTCCTCCTGGACCATGCTCACCAGAGCATCCATCACGACGGCGATGTGCTTGCTCTTCATGCCTGTCGTATTCCGGCCCATGTACAACTGCTTGATGGATTTATTTTTTCCAACGGCCGTGATCACCTGAGCCAGCTCGACGTCCATATCTAGGAAGCGAGGGGGGTTAGAACGAGTGAAAAACAATTACTAAGCGTCCAGGCCAGGCGTGTCCGCGTGTCGTTATAACTTCAAGGCGCACTTACTGCTCTCGGAAATGTCGAGGGAGGCGATGCACCGAACGCCATGGATGCAAGACTCCAAAACGTGAGCACCCATTGAGCCTAGATTATTTCCGCTCATGTCCAACTCCAGTCCCACAGTACTCTCGTTGCAGGCCAAACCAAGCAAAAGGTGTTTCAGTGCTTCGAGAGGAAGCTTGCAGAACGAGATATTCAAGTACTTGAGAGAGAGAGTCGCCGTGAAGAATTGCTTAAAGCTCGGTGGTATTTCTTTGGTCTTTTTACTGGTGAATGAATTACGAGCGACGTTCAGATGGACTAGATTGGTAGCGCAGCCACGCAGGAGAGCACCGAACAGCTGAACATTGTAATAAACGGGCAAGTGATAAAGCCGCGAGTGCAGATGCAGATCGAACAGGATTAGGATTAGGCAAAAGATGAGTAGGCGCTTACGCATTCCAATGTCGTATCCGTGCCACTCAGATCCAAGTGGGTCAGGCTGTTAGGCTGTGCGAGAAAGTTGCACAAGTTCTGCAAATCGAATGTTCGTAGACTTTTAAATGGTGCTGGAGTCTTTAGGATCCGGCTTGAACTAGAAGACTTACGTTTATGTCGTCCTTCAATGTGTTCCCTGAGAGATTCAAATATTGCAGACTAGTTGGCATGCTTCTGTTCAGACTCAAAGCGTGCGCTATTTGGCCAACGCCCTTTCCGGTTAATCCGCAATGTGCTAGATTTAGTCTCTGCAAACCCTTTGGTAGCTTTCCAATCGGACAGCTCAAGTGTGTCGCCCCTTAGAACACACATTCACTCTCTCAGCCTAAGGAATATCATCTCTGGACTTAAATTCTAAAGTAGCAGTAATTTTCTACTCTGGTTTACACGCTTCCGATAGGGATGGGATCGGCATTCGGCAGTGAGTTGCGAAGATATGCACTTGCCAGCTTTAAGATTTTTTAATCGATAAGTGTGAGTGCGCCACGCGTACTGATCCCATGCCTAACTGTCAAAGCCGCGCAGATACAAGGATACGATCAGGTTCTGAGGAGGAATGGTTCAGGTGGTGCGACGTCCAAAGCGAGAGGCGAGAGGCGAGAGGCGAGAGGCGATTCTTGGATGTCATTAAACGAAAGTAATGAGATCTAATAGATCTAATGCCTGATGGCACGCAAGAATGCTGCCTATTATAGATCATGTTTCGGTTAGTAAGAATAGTTTGTTCATTGCACACCTTGCATTAACTTGGCTATTATCCCGCACAAGCTAGAGGCTCCTACAAAAACATAAAGATATCTTATACTAGGAAGTTAAGAAATTCTATGGTAAATTGGGGGGGGGGGGGGAGAGAGAGAGAGAGAGAGAGAGAGAGAGAGAGTTGCACGTAGAAAAATAAAAGTCAATCGCGAGTTTCAATTGAAAAAAAAAAGTCGCAATCTATTTTCTCTGCGATTCTCCCTCCGACAGGATTCACGGGTCTCTCACCTTTGTCCTCTATCGTGTTGCTCGAGAGGTCAATCGTGTGCAGTATCGTATTGGCATTAGAAATTAAAGCTAAGGAAAGTTTGTGTGCGAAATCCCTGTAAGTGAAACGAAAAGGATCAGAACATTTTGTCTGGCAGACTTCTCGCTTACAAAGTCGCTATCGTATTTACCATTTGATGCCGAGATTGTCTAGATAAATTTCTTGTATCGAGAGAGATCTTCGCATTACGTGCAAAAGTCTCTCGAGTGGCTCGTGACTTAATTTAAGATGCGAGGCTCTCAGTTTCGTGAACCACGTGTTATACTCCAAAGCCGAAATGATCGGTACCAAATCCTTCTGCTCCAAATGATCGAAATCCCTCAGATTGAGTTCTCGCGTATCGTGGGACAAATATATCGTATCGACGTCCTAAAAAAATTCAACTGGAATATCTAAGGGAATATTCTCGATGGAGACAGTGTGCTCATTTCCTTACCCAAGCAACCTCCTCCCTGTACGGAACGCCGTGCAAGTCGCACATGCACGCGTACTGCGTTGAAAACCCTCCGCAGGGACCGGTATGTCTGGTGGCCTCTGTACTCCTGGCCAATTCGCTGCCACGGATACTTTGTAATCTACTGGCCGGTATCACATCTATCTTTCTTATAATGTAACTGAAACGAAAGAAAAATTGGTGAATGTCCTGGCAGAGCCATTTCTTATATTTCGACTCGAAAGAACGTGAATACTTGAGTGGTACTGTGGGGAAGATGTTCCGGATCGCAGTGTGCAGTGCCTCGATCATAGCGTCGACCTCGGCGGTGTCGGCTCCTGCGCCAGTCGTAGTGAAGCTGAAAATTCGTTCTCCAACTATGAGACATAGCTGATTAGCTCGCTTCGATTCTATCGATGTTATTTCCAAATAGTGAAAGTGGCAGTCAATCTGGAAAATAATAAAGTCACATCCAGCACCTGCGGCGCGCGTATTCAACTTAACGAAAGGGACGTACTCTTGTTGGCACTTTGGCAGTCAGAAGGAAGAGACGACACGGCGAGAATACCTGGAAAAGTTAGCTAGGTCAAAAATGAGCGTTGGAATTAACCCCAATGCGTAGTAGTAAACTCGGTGAATTTTTCAAAATCTGATGATGAATATTATTGGAGACTCATTCAGCGTTCTGCGTCTGCACTTGCATGAATGCGTGTATGCGTGTATGCGTGTATACGTATAAGAGACAATGAATCTGCCTAACAACTCACCAGTACCCGATTATCCTGTTTGTCCTGCTTGGTCTCTAGCTTGACGACATTTTTTAGTAAAATTTTCACGTGCTTTCCCAGCAGAGCCTTCACCGATTCTGTACGAAGAACAGGAGCAATTGTGTCAAACGAAGGATTTTCGAAAGTACAAATACAATAAAGTTTGTGCTGTAAATTGAATTTGCATTTTGCCTGAAGCAAACGATGTTCTTCCTAGTGCGTTGCGAATATATATTTAAGAATTGAAAAGCAGAACTTCTGCGAAAGAACTGAGATGCACAGCTCAATTGCAGACTACAGACAGCTACGAACGTAAACACCCTGTGGAACTTACCATTCAAATCCTTGGTGAGCTGCGACCTAGTTGACATTTTGTCGCCGTTTTATCTTTCTCGGATAGCTCGTGTTCGTCGCCTCACGCCATCCTTCTCAATTTAAATTAGTTTCCTTTACAGTGCACCTTCGGGAAAACGTCAAGAAGCTGGGCGATGTCGCGAGTACATGAGCCAGAACGATCGCCATGTTGAATCCAGTTGAACCCAGTCATACCTGTCTGTCGACTGCAGTCCGATTCCGTCGCGTTCCTCCGCATCAGGGCATCGTGGCTGGTGCACTGGTGGTTCGGCGTTGTGCTGCTTCTGAGTCAAGGCGGTCAGAGTCCAAAGTTATTCTTACAGAAGCGTACAGTGCACTTCTACTTGCCTGCACACACATATCATTCTGCGCTTATAATAATATTATTTACATAATTATTTCCAACGATAACGCGCATACGTATGAAGATCATTATGTGAGTAGCCGAATTACTATATTTTTTATCAAATCATCAGAGTTCGATTGTAACGACTATCGAAACTTGTATTTTTGGAGCATCCTTGAATAATCCTCCTAATTATTAGGCTCACAAAGTTCAAAGAATAGCAATCAACCTCACTCAATGATAAGGGGCTACTGGAGTTACAGAATTTCAGAATTTCAAAATATACATATAAAAATAGTATATTTATCTCTCAATATATATTATATTTTTTGCTAGAGGATACTTTGGGAATGATTTTATTTACGAAGTCGCTATTTTGAACGACAAGTGACTGTTTTGGGGAGCCTCTTCAAAGATTCTCCAGCGTAATAACTGTTTAGAGGACCATAAAGCGGGGACTGTCTCACCAAATTTATTAATATTTTTTCAATGTTAGGCATCCACAGTATTTGTGATGGGCTTTAGAAATGTTTCGTTAGGTTAGATTAGGTCAGAACTCCAATGCTGGGATGTCCCAAGGTGGTAGTTTTTTTTTTTTCTTTTTTTTTTAACATTACCTTGCTATCGTGAACGTCCCTTGATTTTTCTTGTCCCCAAAGTGCCTCTTTGGCAAACGCCATATACATATACATATACATATATGTATAGATCTATAGAAACTCTCTGTAGCTCATATACATTATATATATATATATATATGTATATATTGATTTACACCATTCTTCCTGATACATTGGAAACGCAATATATCTTCTTTCAGAAGCTGCATCAAAGTCCGATACAATGATGATCCACGCGTATCGATCATGCTTCAGGAATCTGAGGATATCTCTTGCTAGAAATTACACGTCGAGTTCTAAATTGGTGGACGTCAGTCGCGATGAAAAAACAGGTCGTGTGTCCACGCACTGATATGCCAGTGGGGCGCATTTAGTTTAGAGGGATCAGAGGGAGTTTCTTCATTGTACAAACTTCACGTTCACAGGCGTCAGTATCGTATCAATGTCAAGAGCACCAGTGAACGGATTGAACAGGGAACTGATTGTACAATTGGAAAGATCCCTCGGGGAGGCACAAGATGAGCGCCGAAGGGGCGTAGTGCTTACGTCCTCGTTGTCAAATGTATTCTCAGGAGGTCTTGACATAATGGAGATGTTTAATAAGGATGCTGAAAGCATGAGCAAGTTTTGGAGTGCGCTGCAGGACTTGTATCTGACTCTTTTTGGTTTGCGTGTACCAATCGCTGCCGCCATCAATGTAATGTTCTCTTCAGTCAAGTATCTTTATCGCCAGAGACTTTTGTTCAAAAGAAATGTCCTTCGTATCGCGATAGGGTTCCAGTCCAGCGGGAGGCTGCTTTTTAGCAATGTGCTGCGAATACAGAGTCTTTGTTGACGGGAAGCACACTATTGGTTTGAACGAAACAAATCTAGGAATCGCAGCACCAAAATGGTTTCAGAATGTCATGATCGCTACTATTGGACATCGTAACGCGGAACTGGCGCTTTTGCGGTAATACTCAAAATCAAAATCTTAACATATATTTCTGTGATATTATATTATTTGCTATTTTAGTGGAACACTGTTCTCGCCCCAAGAAGCACTGAGAATTGGCTTGGTGGATGAATTAGCAACTGATAAGGCAGACGCGATAAGGAAATGTGAAAATTACATTGCCTCCTTCGCCAGGATTCCAGGTAAAGTCTTTGTTGTATTGTCGATGCTCGTGACAATTACTAAAGAATAACCACGTTGAAAACTTTGTGAAATAGCGACAGGGAGGTATCTTACGAAACTGGGAGTAAGGCAAGAACTAATACAGTGGATGCACGATAATCGAGAAGCTGATCTTAACAGCTTTGTGACATTTGCGCAGACACCCGAAGTTCAAAAGAATTTGGAACTCTACGTCAAGTCGCTAAAGAAGCGATGACGCGGCTTCCGAGGATTCCGATGAAACCGATCTTCCAAACAACTCGTCAAAAGAAAAAACAACAGTGCGAGACAATATTTTACTATGGAAAAGTGTGAGATTAAAAATATGCTCAAGTTCATTTTTATTGTATATCTTGTCCGAGTTGCAAATTCTTCATTGATCATCCTTCAAGAGCGGCAATCACGTCCGGATCGCCACTTCCTATGCTCAGGTGACGTTGTAATTGCAAAGCATCAAATTCTTCTCGTTGAAATTCGAGAAAATGCGATATTTCCAGAACCTCGCATCGATGCCGCTCGCCTTCCTCTCTGTGAAAAGAGAAAGTAAATACGGGAGTGGCGATACCGATACCTCGAACGAAATTCTAAAGTTGGACTTTACTCGATAAGCTTCTCCACGTGCTTCTCCAGCCAATTTTTCAATCTGCCAACCATGCGATCCTCTCGACCGTCAATTATCTGGAAAGTCAAATTTCATAAAATTGGTCACACGAGTCGAAGACAGTTGTCGTCTCGGCGAACAATTTTCGAGATACCTGAAGGTGCACATCGCGGGAGGCTGCAAGATTATTCGTCAAGAGATCCTTGTCGGCACAAATTTCAAGCACGTGAGGCGGTATTTTGTTTTCGTCATTTGTTCCGAAGCTGTTAATATAAATAGTCGCTATCGTATTAATATTGTCATTGTACTCGGCATCGGCATTTCGCAGCTGGGCGAAATAGCTCTGCGCAGCTTCAAGGAAGGATTCAACCATGTCTGTCATGTTTATCTTGAAAACTTCGTTTATATCCTAGAAAGACACATTTCGAAGCACTCGTAAACACCTCAAAGCGAATCACTGACTTACATCCACTTGTTCGTGCAATACGACTTCCTTGTAGATTAGTTTCGTCCATATTCTCGATATGAAGTCATTAAAATCCTCCGACAATCTTTGTGCCTGCTCAACTTTTTCCTCCAAAACGTCAGTCTCCAATTCCCCAGTCATAGACTCAATAAGCGTTTTGACGTCAAGAAAAATTTCGGATTTCCTCTTCGTTACTTCGTCCATCGTCCTGCGCGTTGCACATTGTAGGTTAACTTTTGAGAAATTTCCCATTTACATACACTCCATACACTCCCCAGCCATCCGTCAATCATTTGACCAATTACTTTCGTGCATCCTCCAGAACTTTCTGCTTGCCTCCGTTCACGACATCCTCGAACTGCCTGATCTCGTTCCTTCTCCTCGCTTCTTCCTTTAGGCCAAGTTCATACAATTCCTGACAAATGGCAGAAAAAGTTTTCTTGTATTCCTCGTAGGCCACTTGGCTGTCTTCCGTGAGGTTTATCAAGTTTCTTCCTTCTGTTTTATTGTTAGCAAAGAAAATCATTAACTAAGGAGTCTCCATCGAATATATAATAACAATTGGAAAACATATTTAAGCTATCAATGTTATCAGCAATTTGACCTCCGTCGTGCTTAAACATCTGTTCAAAGAGGTAACTGCCGTCCAAATATTCGACATAAGATTCGGAAAGTAAATCTATGTGCTTCTCGAAGGCACGCCGGGCGTCCTCTTCCTCTTTCTCCTTGGCTTCGTTCTCTTCTAAATTACTTATTGTTCGACTGAAATAATGAGTAATCGTCAGATGGAATAGTTAAAAAACAAAATAGAGAGATCAGATATGAAATTACTGATGCTGCTCGAGTGCTGACTGACGCTCCTTGTCGGTTATCATTTTATACCGACAATATATGAGCTGCGGTACAAATGCGTATAGGTAGTCAAAGTATCCTTCTCTCTCCGAGCAAGGATTTCCGTCCACGTTAAGGCTGCGCAATTTTTTCAACTTACGCAAATACATCACCTGCAATAATTCGAAAATCACAGCTTGGCGTATGCATAAAAATCCGTAATATTATTATAGAAATAAAAATAGTAGCCGCGATACATGGTCCCAATCATCGATTTTATTATTTCCAATGCTGAAAATCATGAGTTGATGTAAATCCTCTATTCCCTGAATAACGCTGACTTTATTTTCATAGAGCAATAGAATTTCCAAGCGGGTCATGTGATTCAGATTCTCCATTACACGAATGTGATTGAATGACAGATCCAATTCTCTCAAGTGTACAAGAACATCCAAGTTCTCAATTTTTTCAATAATATTATTCGATAACTTTAGCTTAACAAGATTGTGCATCACCCAGATATAATCGATGTTCAGTATATCTGAAATCGTAAAAGAAAACTAAAAAGATTCTCGTAATTCATATGAATTTTATAAGACCGATTCAATGGAAAACTCACTAAGAAATTCAATACGAATTTCTTGAATATCCTCAAATTTGATGCTGTCCTCGAGAAAGAGTCTGCCGGCCTCACCCTTAGGACCTTGTTCGACGACAAGAGATATCAGCATGTCCCGATTAATGACACCGGGCTCGGCAGACTCTTGAAATATTGTCGGTACATCCGACTGCATCGCTCTTCTTCAAAATACAAAATCACAGAGAGGCACGCAGAGACACGATTTCGAATTAACGCTGAAACATCCTGAAACTCCTGAAACTCGTTTGCTACACTGATCCAGCCTTTTCGATTAGTGCTTACGCTTGGTTTAGGCTTAATCGTTTGCACATTTATGGTTGCTCCTGGCAACAGGGACACGGTCGGTCCGCTTCCACGTTTCCTGGATTCGGCCCTGGTTACTTACTCCATTTCAACGTTCCACTTTTCTGCCTATCGGTTACGCGCAGTTACATTGGACCGATTGGAGTGGATTGGAGCGAGCCACTGAGAACCACTGAGAACCACTGAGAACCACGGTACTTATATACGGGTCTTGCAACTCGGCCAATTTTTAGTGGTGGGGGTAGGCGTCTTAACAAGCAAAACCTGCATTTTATACTTTAGTCACAAGCGTCGCTGTCATCGAGGGACTCATTATCCATCTCACTCTACAGTCGGCTGTGGGGGAGAGAGAGAGAGAGAGAGAGAGAGAAATAGGAACGGATTGCTTGATCGCAACGCTTCTTGTGGTCATGAAGCGAAATGAAAGATGCTTCTTTAAGAAGACTATCCCCTCCATGAGAGTTCCAAGAAGACCTGTATCTAAGACCGTGCTGAGAACTATACGCATATAAGACTACATGACTGTGCACGGAATGAGGAGAACAGCCCATATATGTAAAAGATGGAGACCATCCGGGCCGAGTGAGATAGTTGCAGAATGGGGAATGTTCCTATCCCTTTTCAGCTTTACTATCCTATAGTAAATTTGGGTATAGACTCGGACTAACCTCAAATCGGGCATACATCAGTGTGCATATGCGTCGCATGTCAGTGATCGAATGTAAATACGTAAACAGTATACATACACGTCGTATACTGCATACGGCAGTAGGAATTCTTATAGTTCAGTGAAATTTACATAGGAGAGGAGTATGTTTAAATCATAATATGTTACATACTATCTTATAATTATTGACAATAAAATCCGCTAAGAATTAAAAAGAACATTGTGAATAATTTGAATGCATTTGATTTTACTTTAAAATTACTTTGTCGTGATATTCGTTAAGCTTTGTGGCATAACCTATTTAAGTGAAAAACGTGACAAAATTGGAAGGAGGAACTCTTTTCGAACCGACCATGCAAATGTGAAACTTTTGTTCGTGCAACTATATGTCCACATGAGCCGAGTGTGTGAGAGTGAAACAGCAATCCCCATTTGTCAGCTATCTTCTTCCAACAGAACGGCCCGGTTCCGAATAGCCGCAGTTCTCATTCCAGGTAGTCTCTAGGTTCCGTAGCTGTTGAAGCTTCGAGCAGTCCGGGATAAGGTAACGCTAGGTATATACACGTAAACGTAAGCGACTCAGTGACCATTGGCAGCTTCCGCCCACGAGAAGTTCCTCCCATTGGTTGTGCGCCGTGACAATACAAGATTTTGACGTCTGGCTCTGCGGCCGCATAGGTCATATGATCCCGTCATTCAGCGGGCTGAGAAACTTCGGAATTATCGACGAGCCACCCTTCCTGTCAGAGGTATCACCGTGTCTCGGTGTGAGCCTTATACCGAAGTGAGCCGGCAGCTAATAACAAGACACTGGAAGACACTCGACAAGACTCGAAAACGGAGCCAGGATGTCCTTCTTCGGTGTGAACGTGAATCCCTTCTCGACGCCAGTCGGCCAGAGAATAGGTGAGATGACACTCGTATTTCGCTTTGCGATCCCGAGCAGCATGCATTACTCACTCGCGCTTTTTATTTCCACTTGGCGACAACTTTCTTGCGCGTTGATAAAACGTTGCGGATTTTTTGAAATCTCGAGGGGACATCGGCGACATTGACGACATGGACGACATGCTCCGCTGCCCAACCAGTCCAGCATGTAGTCCTCGAAACTCCTGCGTTTTCAGCCTTGGGTTGCTGTCAGCCGAGACAATTTTTCGAGTACATGCGTCGACTGCCTGCGATCTCACATTCTGTCCGCTTTTCTATTCTTTCAGAACAAGCCACCGATGGAAATTTACCCAGCGAGAATTGGGCACTGAACATGGAGGTCTGCGACATTATAAACGAAACAGAGGATGGACCAAGAGACGCTATAAAGGCCATCAAGCGCAGATTGAGTCAAGCTGCTGGAAAGAACTACACCATAGTCATGTACACCTTGACTGTTAGTATGGAACTTTGAATATTTTGGACCCTTGTCAAGCACCGTTACCGATAAGATTGAACTAACAGGCTCGAAGTCGTCTTAAGCATTTCCACCTTTATTCTTCTCGCGGTATCGCAAATACTTAATGCACAGCCAGTTCTTGATACCGTGCAAATACTATAGATACTCGTGTGTTTTGTGCTCTCGATGAAAATAATAGAGCAATATATTATGTTATCATTTATCGTGGTCCGTCTACCTTGAAAAATTATATATAATTAGATCAATTAGGTACACGCCAGAGTTATTAATTGATATGACCGGTCACGGAGCCACGGATGGCATTGCGCATTGGGCTTGCCGTGCGCAGTCCGCATCTGCGGTTAGACTCACTCGAGACCGCTTGTCTTTTCGTCTTCGTCACGGAAAGAGGAAAGCCGAGGATATGGCATTGCCGAGTTTCACTCCAGGAAAATATTTATTATTTCATTAGAAAAGAGAGAGCAGCATCGTTACTTGATTCCGTTATCGTGTCGAATCACTCAGTCTAATCTTTAATCTTCTTTTCCAAGGTCCTGGAAACATGCGTGAAAAATTGCGGAAAGCGTTTCCACGCTCTGGCCTGCTCCCGTGAATTCGTTCAGGAGCTGGTAAAGCTGATTGGTCCGAAGAACGAGCCGCCTACAGCTGTTCAAGAGAAGGTTCTGAGCCTGATTCAGACCTGGGCTGACACGTTTCGTCACCAGCCTCACACCCAAGGTGTGGTTCAGGTATATCAGGAACTGAAGATCAAAGGTATCCACTTCCCGATGACCGATCTGGATACTATGGCGCCGATCATCACGCCCGAGAGAGTAATTAATTATCTTTCGTTTTCTCTGTACTCGAGACTGAGTCATGGGTCATCCATCAAATAGCAAAACATGAAAACATACGTGGATGAAATCCCAGATTATGATAAACATGAGATAAGCAGATATTCACGTTGACACTGAACCTGCTTGAATGTTCACGCGGGCGAGCCTATGTGGGGGCGTATGCCTCGGTCTCTCGATACACCTGTGCACGAACTACAGTGACAGCGACAGCAGCACAACGCAACTGCAAGTATTCTGGATGTGATTGTTGTCATGTCAATGCTTCGGTTAAGAAGTATTTCTTATTGTTATTGCAAAGCGCACTGCGCGCCGACGTGTATCGACGATGGCTGACAAGACTCTCCCAGACATCGACGAGATAACAAGATAAAGATCTCGCGATAATCCGGCGCGTTCAGTTTTTCATCAACATTCGAGTAAATGAAAGTTATTAGGGAAATCGAATAATTATTTTGACATCACTGAACGAAATATCGTTGAAGTACCTATATCTCGTTAATAATTGCAGAGCGTACCCGAATCTGAGCAGAACCTCGGAGGAATTCCGACGACACTCGAACAGACTCCGGCTGCACCGTCCACGACTCCGGCGCATCAGCCACCAATACGAACCTCCAGTCAGTTGGCAGAATTGACAGAGCAGCAATTGGCGAAGTTACAGAGCGAGCTGGACGTTGTCCAGGGTAACAAGTTAGTGCTCGCAGAGATGCTGACCTATCTCACCAGTCCCGAGCAAACTGCAAATCAGCAGCCGGATGCTGCCGACATCGAGCTATTAACGGTATTGCCATTCGAGAAATCTGATAATGCTGCTATGTTACTCGTGCAATAAGAAATCCCATAAGGAGAAGACATGTCCGCTCTCTACAGGAACTTCATTCGACGTGCAAAGCCATGCAAGAACGTGTCGTCGAGTTAATCGGTAAACTTGCGCATGACGAAATGACGGCCGAGTTGCTTCGCGTGAACGACGACCTGAACAACCTGTTCCTGCGTTATCAGCGTTACACGAAGAACAAGGTAATTCCAGCTAGTGCCATTCTGGCACAGACAATCGGACATCCGCCGAATGTCCAGACGACGACGACGACGACGACAATGGGGACGACGACGACGACGACGACGACGACGACGACGACGACGACCCCTATACGTAATAAGAGGGAGGCAGACTCTTTGATCGACCTGTCCGACGAGGCGGAGGCTATCGAGAAACATCTAGCAGAAATAGGTACCTTACGGTTGCGATATCGAGTGCGAATGATTATGAGCTGGCAAGCTGATCTATGTTTTTTCGATAAATAGCCATGACGGACGATCCCGACAGCAGTAGAATCGAGAACAAGGAGAAGGAGGGCGATAGCGATGAATTTGACATGTTCGCCCAGTCTCGTAAGGCCACTTACGAAACGACGAAAAACAGGTTCGTCAAAGATTTCCCGATCGATTAGCGTGTTCTTTCTGGTTGGCTTGTCTGTCATTCCGCTGGCTAATCGGAATGGACGGGGAAGCCCTAGCAAGGAAGTACAAGTTACGGTTACAGTATCTTTATTACAGCGGCAGCAAGTACGAGGACAATATGGAGCAGGTGAGCGGAGGTGGCCTAAGTACAGCAATTCTCAACCGCAGTAACAATAAGTATCCTCAGCAGGCTGCTTCGACCGCTGTTGTTGTTACTGCTGTTGCTTCTACCACTGCTGCCAGTACCAATGCTACCGCTACTACCGCTACTACCGCTACTACCGCTACTACCGCTACTACCACTACCACCGCTACCACCACTACGTCTACTGCTGTGCGTAATGCTCCTCTCCTTACTAGTAACCTAGTAATTGAGCAATTTATGTAGTTTCTTAGAACATAGAAAGCGCAATCTCGGATTCTCACGGGAGCACGCAGCTTTCGTGTTTCCAATATTTTCTTATGTCAGTAATTTGTGCTTTTTTTTTTTAATATCATTTGATATCATTTCCTTCGCTTCTTCTCAAAAACGCAGAGTCTCTGCCCACAAATGCATAAAATATCGAGCTAAGTTTTTCGACAATTGCATTTAATGCGCAACGACGCTTTATCATTTTTTTTAAGTCCCAGTCCTACGCCGGCCGGCTTCACTTTCGGTACCGTAGTTTCATTGAATTAGAGATTACCATTGAGGTTCCAACGTGCGCCGAGAACGTAACATCTCCCAGCATATTTTTGTCGTTGTGCTGAATGTTTGTTTGTTTCTTTGTTTCCGTCGCTCAGCTGAACAGAGAATCAGAGTTCAATGAGATGGCAGCGTGGTTGGATCACACGGTGAGTAGAGTGTATTGCTTCTCGTTTGTTAATTGCTGTTGTTAACCGTTAATAAAAGTTCCTTAGCGGCACTGTGCTCCATATGAGTTTAAAGTTTCTGTCTCTGTCGATAAAACATATATATTTAATTGTTGCTTTTGAAATATGACACGTGAAATATGATCAATGAAATAATCTCAATGTAATTTGTGACATTTCAGCCAGGCGCTCAAGGAGATCAAGAATCCCTGACGTCGTCCGAATTCGAGAGATTCCTGGCGGAACGTGCAGCGGCCGCGGAAGCTCTGCCAACGCTTCCCACGGTGACAGCTGCACCGAGTACAACCACCTCCGGAAATCCGAATATCCAGCGTCAAATCAATAAGGATCAGGACAAATCTCTGTTTGCCCTATAAATCTTTGGGACGGGTTTGATTCCTATTAACTTACGTCACCGATGACTTCTACTGATAATTTCTACTGTTAAACAAGCGGCATTCGTCGATCCCACGAATTCTTCCTTCACTCTCGTGAGTGGAAGAGTGGAAGAGTGGAAGAGTGGAAGAGTGGAAGAAACGCCTCCTTCTAGATTACGTTATTAGCTTTTCCATTTCACATTCTAATCTCTAAGCTCTAAGCCTCACGTATTTGTCTTTCTTGTCTTTCTTGTCTTTCTTCCGGCAGTGTTGTCCACGTGACTTGAAAATCGGAAGGGGCCCATCAGTGACGAGCACTGACATCCGCGACAGTCGGAGATACTAATTTATATTGCATGTACATAGACGTGTCATTTACCCAGCTGTAATTTATTTTGGGATCGAAGAAGATAGTTTGGATTGGATAAATCGTAATCGCGGCCCCCTTTGATCGAGAATCAAAGAATTTGTTACTTGCGCATCGTAGAGCGCATGCACTTCAGTCTGTTGGAATACAAATAGTCCCTTCGCTGATCGAACTATTTTTTGTCATTTCTGAGTAACAAAATGACTAAGTGAACAGTGTCAACCATTTACGATGAAAACATTTTGTATAGGGTTATCGAACATTGCATTACATAAAATTATGTGCATAGATAAACATATATAGTATACATATATATACGCAAAAACCATAAGCACGCGTCCGTGATTAGAAATATATTATTATTGTTACTATTATTAGAATTAACATTGAGAAATGCATATCCAGTATGCGATGGGTGCATCTTTGTCACAGGAGAGTGATAAGAGAATTTATTGGTATACGAGTCTCGTTTTTCGCCCTTAGATTCGCCGGGAAACAGTTCAGCACGATCAGTCGGTTTTCCTTAGATTTCTGGATGAATATAAACTATGTAAACAATTAATAGGAGCTGCACTGTTAATTGCACAAACAAGCGCGGAACAAAAGTTACATAATGCCACTGCTTAAATTACTGTAGGCCAGTTATATCTTTTTTTCTTCATTTCCACGTGCTTAGCATTCTCGTCCTTGTACGAGTTTTGTCATAAAACTTGAAGCATCGTCGCGAACACTCTTGGCCTCGCGTTTTTACGATAAAACGTGCGTTTGCTTCTTTCTCTCCCCCCCCCCCCTCTCTCTCTCCCTCTCTCTCTCTTTCTTAAGCAACTTATTTTAATTCTTTCGATAATATACGTCTGAAGATATCTCCAGTTCATGTATGGAATTATGCGAGAGCTGCATACTGCATAGATAACGTATTAGGATCGCACGATGCTCAAGGTTAATTGCTCTATTCACGAAAATACCACGGTAGAGTTCCGCGTTAGACTTTTCTATACCAGTTATAAACTATCGACTTCTCGTATACTTCTCATTGACTAACGTTAACCGTGTCCTGACGTATGTATATTTCGATGCCTTCTTTCCAGAAGGAATTGTGCGACCCTTCCGTTCACGAATATCTTTGCGGCCATAAATGCCCATGTCCAACAAAGCCAGTAATACATTCGGGGGACTCGGTAACGAGAAGACAAGGCCAAAGCGATAATTCCAGAATGTAGGAAAGGAGAGAAAGAATAGAATAGTATAATAATAAGGTGCAATGAAATTTTAATTAAAATTCAATTGCCAAGGACACTTTGTTGGGCCCGAGTGCATTGAAGAGATTAAGAAATCAACGGGAAAAAAAAACCACTTTTTTAGTGCTTGCAGTTTTATCACAATTTTCCATTTTACGTAGATGCACCTAACGTTTCTGTTACGATCGTCCTCAAGTTCCATTCCGCATGTCCGAATTGAAAATAAATGATATGATTAACGCGCGGAAACCCAGTATAGCTCTCGCCAGGCACAGATCGATAAATATTTCAGATGCAACAGCTCATTAGTCAATCTGGCCGATCTACCGGGCCAAGTACGTTTTGTTTTAACGCGAGAGCACTTCTCTATTCTTAACGTGATTGCGAAGAAAAAGATGATGCGAGAACGAAGAAACGAGGCGACTTGCAACTGGAAATTCTTCTCGGAGCATCGCAACGAACGCATCTCGGATGGCTCAAACAAGAAAGGGGAGGTTCTATTCCAATTTCCACACGAGACACATTAATCACACACACCTTGTATTTTCGGTGTATCGCTTTTAACACGAAACGCGTGATACATATTATTTATACCAATAAAAGAGAATTAGTGTCGTAAGTATTCTTACTTTTCCCAAAACCTTTGTAGTCTGTAGATTATTGACGTCTCGTTCCTGCAATCCCAAAGTGAGCCAAAGGACAGGACAATTCTCTTCGTGTACAGGATCAAATCGAATATACTGAACCGACTGTGCTTACTAGTCATACTTCACAGGCCTTCCTATTAGTTTCAAGTAATTTACGATATTTAATGTATTTATACATTATTTACTTAATTATTAATCTGCTGGTGGAAATGTATCAATACAAGTTCCAAAATATGTTTTGCGTTTCGTGATAACAGAACCTAACGTAATAGGTGTGTGTCTGTGGTTCGAAAGTTTATGAGCTAGCTTCGCGCGTCTTTTATTTTTTACGTGATAATTTTCGATGTCCGCAACAGTCTTCAGATACCCGCCTTCGGAAGGTTCTCAACCGCCACATGTCTATCGGTCCGAGTGTGACTGGTGAGCTAGTGAGCTAACGAGCTAGCGAGTCAGTCTAACCCAGTCTACGCGCTGTTTACCACGCTCTCAGGAATTAGGATTTCTATCTTGTTCCATCTCGAACAATCGTTGATCGTGGCCCATTGTGGCTCACTTCAGTGCGCAGCGTTGGTCGATCTCCTGTATCGAGATTCACTCAGTGCTTTTGCTTAGAGTCAGCTAGAATTCAGATAACTCTCGAATGGTTAGGTGTTCCTCCAAGAGACAAACATTTCCACCCTTTTCATTAGAAAATCATGTACACTGTGTCAAAAGGACCTAGCAAAATTGTCGCCAAGACACGTCGAGGTACGTAAATGGGCTAAGGAATCATTGTCATCGAGTCTAAATACAAGATTACCTCTATAAAGAGGCATGCATGCTGTAATAAACTCGAGAGAAAGAGAGAGAGAGAGAGAGAGAGAGAGAGAGAGAGAAAGTAAATGCGCTTTTCTAACAGGGATCAGCCAGAATCTCGAAAGGCTGGAGACTCTGCGGGACCTAACACGAAAATCTGATCCCGAGGACGATCACGGTGCCATCCGGTAAGCCGCATAAGCACGAACTTATTAACTTTGTTTTTCATATTACGCAATTGCCCCGATCACGCATTCTCCCCGATGATGTATAGATTAAATCCATCTGAAAGAATTGGCATGACTGCCTATTAGCTTACAACTCAATAAGACCTACAAAACGCGCATTGATATTTCATTATGATTTTTCACCATCACTACAGATACATACATACAATACATATACCTACTTTTGCTTTGCAGTCATGTGCCAAAGCCAGTCTTCCACATGAATGGAAAGTCGAAGCTCAATTCCCAAAGACATCAGATGCAGGAAGCGATTACGCCGCAGCACGAGGAGCTCATCAAATTTGTATATGAATGTAAGCGAAGACCTTTAAAGCTAAGAAAATCCTAACTTTTTTCACGTCACACTTGATCTTAGCCTATTTGCTGCTTTCCCTCTGAGCATCAGTAATTTCTTTCTTTTATCTTCCTTCAGCATGGAGCCAAGTGAATCCTCAACAAGGAAACGAATCTTCGGACGGTTCGGAATGCTCGGAACCCTCGAGTGAGTAACGATTTTACAATAGCGGCCGATCAATGGAAATTCATGAATTTATGAATTTAAGAAATTGCAAGAGAAAATCTCGACAGGTTTCAATCTACATTATTCCCGAATGAGTAAGGCTGTCTATGTGATTCACAGGTCCAAATTCCATAGTGTACTACAACGACGGTGAACCAAATGACACCCTTCAGGATTTCAAGCCTTTTGATCTGGAGTCTTGGTGGGGAAAGCGACTCTTCAACAACATCACAAAATCCCTTTGAGGAAGTCAGATCTCAGGAGAGTGTTCCGGATCAAAGCATAACCAAAAGTAGTTGATAATAAGAAACGCGGCGAGCCGAGAAACCCTCGCCCATTGACTGACCGGTGGCCCGTCGAGTGAACACTGACTTTTGCAGCAGTCGTGGGGTGCGTGGAGTCGAGAAAAAGAAAAGAGACAGAAAGCAAAAAGAAACTGATGTCGAGTGATTCCAAGAGACGCGCATTGTCGCAGCTGTTATCGGAGACAGTCGTGAAGCTCGAAGTGAACTGTTAGCTTCGCGAACTGCCAAACTTGCGGATCCAATAGTTTTTAAACTTCCCGCTTTATTTTTACAACGCACAAAGTCACGAAGACAGCAGCCCGAAAGTCAACAAGTGTTACCTTCGGATGTGAATTCATTATTAATATTGACGTTTTCCGGATACCTTGAAATCGTTGCAGCTAGTATAATGTAACTGATCGATCTTATCGATCGCGCGCTCGTTTTCTTTGTCAGTGGGTGAGATGGCTTTGCACAGCACAATGCGGAAAAAGAATGTAAAGACCGAGAAGAAACAGGAAAAAGAAAATGAAATAGTTATTGGTGCTTCGTTGTTATTCCCTTGGGATTAGTAAAGAAGGGAGAGTGGAAGAGGAGCTTGTCTCTGCATAAACGAAGTGAGTGGAGACCAACACAGATAAGATAAAATGAAGGGCGTAGTGAAGAAAGAAGGAATCGAAAAAGGTTGGGAGGGGGAGAGAGAGAGAGAGAGAGAGAGAGAGAGAGAGAGACAAAGGACGTTTCTGTTAAATCATTTTGATCGTATCCATCCATAAATATGTATGTATAGATGTATTAACAATCCGCTGTGCGTTAAAGAAACGATCGGAGTGTTTATCGATGGAAATGTCGCCTAACATTCAAGTTGAAGAAGAAGACAAAGAGGAAGAAAAAATTTATGATGACATAATGTTGTATCTATTACACGAACGTCCATTTAACATGAATGCACGCAAGTGTTTTTAGTTATTGTTACGACGAGTGCATCGATCGCCGAGCGTTACATATTTCTGACACTCACTTAACTACCTCATAGATTTCTACTTTATCAATTTTGAAATTTTCCCAGGGGCTCAAAGTGAGTGCCACAAGTATGTATGCTTAACTAGCAAAAGAAGGACTCTTAGTTATACATACATAGTTTGGCTTCTCCAACCAATGATCGAAGACTACTCTTTCGCTGATTGTACTATTAACACATCGGCGCTAAAGGGTTATCTACATAAGCGAAATAGTATAACTTGGTAGACTGATATGTTTAAGGTTTAAGGTTGTTATAAAGTTTTTGGGCGTTCTGAGGGACAGCAGCAGTTAGTATGCAGCATGAGCGTCAGCGTTAGGAACTAGAACTACTCTGTCTGTCCCTCTTGGTTTGTGCATCGAGTACTCGTGTATTCTCTCAATCAGCCAACCAGACACAACGATGAGGCGGCATGCTGGATTTTATTGTTCCTGATCGAGTGCCTCCCTGACCGCCTGCAGTTGTCGTCGCCGCTGCGTTGCGGCTGGTCGTGACTGATCGTGACGCTCGATATGTTTGTCTCCCGTGGCCGTTAAGTAACGAGTTTGCACCGGCCGTGCCACGCGCAACGCGCAGTTTCCAAACGTAGTCGAAACGTAGTGCAATAATTTTCAGCCGCGAACACGGCTGGATATCACAGTTGTTATACAGAATAAATATATCTTTGTACACTTGAACGCGCTTCTGCTTCTTTCTTCAATTCCATCTCAACTCTTTGGGAAGTGAAATCATTATTGGGCGCGTGCATTGCACCTTTGTCTGCTTCAATCAAATATCTTTGTCACGCCTGGCGCCATCTCGGCAAATAAAGGTTTTCAGCTGAATGCGCGGAGTCTGCTTAACCTGCTTAACTTTACAACACACTGAGCAACACGATTGGATTGTTTTACCAGCCTAGCAATGTCGTGCCAGAACTGTGTCCCGTTGGCAAAGTCAAGAATTCAAAGACTCGTGAACAATCCGATTGATGCTGTTCGCGAGAGTCTCTACGGAATGGTTATGGTGCACAATGGACTTATACTTCTCGAAGGATGTAACGCCGTACTAAGAAGAGACTACAATGAGCTACATGACAAGGTAAACAGAGTATCTGAGTTCATAGACAATTCTTTGCTACGTTAACTTTGACTTATAACATACGCGAATTCATCGTCTTTATTTTGGAGTGATATAGGTTAAGATCGTTTCTGGAGGAGCAGCCGGCAATGAACCGTCACATGCTGGTTTCGTTGGACCTGGCATGCTTACCGCTGCGATCTCAGGAAATTTATTCGCTGCACCCTCGAGTGACACAATACTGAGGGTCGTCGAGGAACTGGGAACTAATCACGCACCAGGTAATATAGTAGCCCAGAACAAGAATATTTCACTGAAATTTTAAGCTCAACGCGCGAATGACCAATAATATTTTGTATTTGCAGGTATTTTAATGATAGTGCAAAACTACACTGGACATCGCATAAACTTTGCCTTGGCGAAATTGCGTGCAGAAAATATGGGGCTAAAGGTGAAGATGATCCTCGTGGCCGACGATGTTTGTTTAAAAACATTTGAAAAAACTGCTGGCCCACGTGGTCTTGCTGGCATCCTCTTTCTACAGAAAGTCGCTGGTGCCATGGCAGAAGAAGGAAAAAGTCTCCAAGAGATTTACGAGAACTGCAACCGAATTTCGAGTGAAGGTCGAATAAGTACTGTCAGTCTATGCACTAAAGTACCATATCCGATTGGCAGTTGCGCTTGCACAGAGGATCCGATGCCTGTGCAAATGGACACAGGTAGAGTTGCAGCTGCCGACAATGGAACTCAACATGAGTAATGAACTTAGATAAAAAACATTCTCTTGAAAATTATTAATCCGGCTGACATTCAGGCTATGGAATACACGGGGAACCTGGAGTTTTGAGAATACACGCTGCTACAGCTAGAGGCATGATTTCCAAGTTGCTGGAGACAATGGGAGCGATCACAGACGGGAACGGAGGCAGTTCGCGATTTGATCAGGAATTACAGGGTTCCAATAAGGAAGTAGCAATTATGATTAATAATCTTGGAGGTGTGTGAGAAGAAATAGGATTTCCAATCTGTTTTCAGAAATGATACATGAATACCGCTATTCTACTATCACAATGTTTCATAGGTTCCAGTCAATTGGAAATCAATATAATTGTACTGGAAACGATGCGACAATTGGCAGGTGTTGGTATTAAAATCAAGCGTGCTTACGTGGGAACGTTAATGTCATCGTTGGACACGTGTGGCTTTCAGTTGACTGTCCTGAAAATCTTATCGGACGGAAATCTGATAAAATATTTAGACGCTCCAACAATTGCTCCGGCTTGGCCAAAAGTTTTTAATCTGAACGATACAGAATCGGTAAGAGCCTCCAGTAACAAGTCGCATCGTTACGTACACATACAAATTTCATTTATTTAACAGATAAACATTCAGGAAAAATTAACAACAACGGGAATATACCAAAAGGTAAAATCATTGGCTCTTCCGTGTTACATTAAACTTTATTGAAAGACTTGTTTCCGTAGAATGTCTCAAACAACAAGATAGACTCGATAGGTCCAACGATACAAGACGGAACCGCACAAGTGTTATTGACTGTCATTACCTTTGCCTGCGAGGCATTAATTGCTTGTATGGAACAATTAAATATAATGGATGATGACTCTGGTGACGGTGACTGCGGCAGTACACTGGCTCGTGGTGCTGCTGCCATTAAATCTGCGATTAAGGTAAACTTTTTGAAAAGCATGCTTATTCGTGACAATAAAATGGAACATGTCGATGCAACAGGAAAATCAGCTATGCGGCACAAGACCATTCGTGACATTCAGGCAAATTAGTGAAATTACTGAGAAGGAAATGGGTGGTCTTCAAGGTGGTTTATATTCCTTGTTCTTCGATGCTGGTGCTCAAGTACGTTTCTCAGTCATTCTAACGTGACATACTCCTATCTGAAAATTAAATAACAATGTAAGGTTTTCGCCGAGAGTTCCGAAAACGAAGTCGTGACTGCATGCACGTGGCTGAATGCTCTTGCTGCCGGAAATAAAGCAATTGCGGCTTATGGGAACGCAAGCGAAGGCGATAGAACGATGCTGGATCCTTTGCTGGCCGCGCAAAATCGATTCGCAGAATCGCTTGGGGCAAATTTACATCCTATTAGAGCCTTTGGAGATGCCGTGAAGGTTGCGGAATTGTGCGCCATCGAGACTCTTCGCATGTCGGCCTCCGCAGGACGAGCCAGCTTGATAAAGTGCAAGGTAAAATTTCATTTGCACTTTTGCTGCAAATTTATTTCCGCATAATATATATTTATTTTTTCTCGCAAGACCTTTAAATATCCGGATCCTGGAGCACACGCAGTAGGAATATGGATGAGGGCAGCCTACGAAGGAATCAAGCTCAAACTTAGTTGCGATTGTGAATTCTGAAAGTCCATATGCATATACAATAAATCCTTATTTACGGTGAGATTCGCTAGCGTCGCAGAGTTATTTATCACACTTCTCACAATTCCTCTGAAAGTTATCGACCGACTAATCTTAAACGTTTTTGCGTTCGGAAGTTCAGAGTTACTCTACCAGAAGACAGGTGGGAACTTTGTATAGACATGAGCAGGGAGATGCACAACGCTATGATTTTAGGCGATAACAAAATCATGGCGCTAAGTCGTAGCGCGAGTCTGGAAGTAGGATTTTGTGAATATCGCCTCCGACGACAATGCGAATCGCGTCGTAGCCGAGCTAAACGTGAACACGAACGCGTAGCTTGGCGGCCAGAGGTTCTCCGCTGCTCACTGCTGGTTCCCGAAGCAACCCCCAGAACGAGACCAGGAACTCAAGAATTATTGAAA
>JARQTH010000334.1:0-10352 GCA_030142595.1 Trachelus iudaicus | reverse complement strand
TTATTTTTTATTTAACAACCAAAATATTCACTAGAAATAATTTATATGGCAAAACAACGTTTGCCGGGTCGGCTAGTCTCATTTATAAATTTCATGATAGGATCCGAAGTTTCTGCACTATTTATGCTCTTACTTCTCTCTTTACTACTATTGTTGTTGATACCAGCTAACTTATTAGTAGTAGTAGCAGCTTCCACACCTGTGTTATTCTTGCTTTTTTCTCTACTTCCATTGTTGCCGCTAGTAGATTTTTCATTGCTTTCTTTCGTACTTTTGATTATTTCTCTTTTTCCATTGTACTGTATAGCCTCATTCTCTGAGTTACATGTCTTGTGCAATTGAACGCATCCGGGGTGGAATATCTTCATGCATGGAATACATTTCATTACATCATTTTTTACCTCCCTTCTACACGCTCTGCATGCCCATTCTCCATCATTTCCCATTTTGTAATTACAATCTATTTCGCCTTGTTTTTACATTACCTACTGAGTATTAGTCCCGCCAATCAGTCCCTCCCTTTGATATGGACTTGTGTCGCCACTCCGATTAGGCGAGAGATGGAGCAGATTGCCCAATAGCTAGACATCAAGAGCGCCAGGAGTAGGGCAGTGTGGTTGTTTTGACACACGTGAGAGGCGCAGTAGTCAGTATCGATGATGATGTATTGATCGATATAGATCGATGATATGAACGCAGCTCAGGAAGGTTACTAGATCCACACATGCGCAGCAGTTAACAGCTGATCCCAAATGCCGGCAAGGTTAGTGAGGTTATCCCACGAGGAAACACTTTCCACAGAAAATAGAGCACTGAAGACTTGCAGGAGTGCAAAGTCGATTATGCAGCGGTGGAAAGCAATCGTAAGGCATGCTCAATTTGCTGAAACAATGGGGCCAGGAGGCAAGCGGCGGCAGAGTGAGATCAAAAAAGACAGAGAAAGGAAGTAAGCAACAGTCAATACTCACAGAGAGAGAGAGAGGGGGAGAGAGAGAGAGAGAGAGAGAGAGAGAGAAACAATTTATTCGATCAGGGAGCAAGCCTTGTTGACCGGTACTAAACCGAGTTTGATTTAACAAAAACAGCATGAAAATAAACATCAGTTATATCGTAAACTTAAATTAGGTACGATAGCATGAGGTAATAACTCAATTACATAGTAACTTAAATTAGCACTAAAACCGGGTATAAATACGCCGCGAATACGAATAAGATTACCTTAGTATTTACAATAATAGTCTCATTCATATGTACAGTGGGATGCAAAAATGCTCGGTAGCGGGTAGACGCGGTGCGGTGAGGTAAGAGAGGAGATTGGGCGGCGCGTGCTCTCCTATCTCGGCCTATCCGTGCGACGCAGTAAGCGTTACGGTGCGTGCGAGACGTCGGAGCGTTGCTCGGTGCGTCCTTGTTGCACAGCACGAGTGTAAGCGAGACGCCAGCAAGGCCCCTCCATGCGCAATAGAGAGCTTGGTAGGGGACTGCTCGTGTTCGGAGGCAAGCTTTCCCTCTCTCTCAGACTAACGCTCTTTGACGAGGACAGCTAGTACCCCGATAAGAAAAGAGAAGGAGCTATGCGACTTTTGCTAGTGGGAATGAGACAGATTTTTCGATTGTCCGTCCTCGTCATACAGCGTTAGTAAGACAAATACGGATAGGTGTGAGGTATCGCCGGACCAATGGTCGGTAGCAAGTAGACGCCGTGCGGTGAGGTAGGATACGTGCGTGCAACGGAGCCGTCTCGCTCCCACTCATGCTGTGCGAAAAAGACGCACGAGCGACGCTTCGGCTCTCGCTCGCACTATAGCGCTTTCTGCGTCGCACACACCTTAGAATTCAGCCCTGTGTTTCGGAATAGTGAAATCAGTGCGCTCCCTACGTGAATTGCGAGAAGTGTTAGAAGTTGCAAGAAGTGAGTTACACAGGTAAGATGGAGTACCAGTACTACGAAGTTTATAGACCATAGTTCCCAGGAAGAGCATAATTCTCTGCTTAACCTTGAGCCAACCCAGTTTGGTGTAGTACGGAGTGATGTACTCATCGCGCCTAACATTTAGCACAAATCTGACGCAAGAGTTAAGTGCAACTTCGATTTTGTGTAGGATTACATTACCGCAATTCCCGTATACAAGGCAACAGTAGTCTATGAGTGGAAAAATAAGCCACGTCACCAGAAGTTTTCGCAAGTCACGAGTAAGTGAAGCCTTGTTTACTTTAAGCATGTAAAGCACCTTACTTATACGCTGGCATGTGTGTGTGACATGTGAATTCCACATAAGTGTATTGTCCATCCTCAATCCCAGGTTACGCGCAGATGTGACAAACGGAATGACGGTATCATTCGCCCGCAGACTCGGTAAGTTACTGAATTCGACTCTATTAATATAGCGTGCTGATCCAATGATCGTACATTTTGTTTTTGTGGCATTTATCTTTAGGCAATGACTACAAGCCCATTCACATATGGCATCAATATCTCGGTGTACCATCTGAAGATCTGCAGATCGTCCGCACACATCAGGTGAGAGCAGTAAGTTATTACGCTAGGCAAGTCTTTAACATAGAGTCCAAAGAGTGACGGCCCCAGGACTGAACCTTGGGGAACCCCAGAAGTGACGGGAATGAAGGAAGAGAAATCTCCTTCCTGACCGATAACTGCCTGTTGTCTGCCCCTCAGGTAAGATGCAAACCATTGTAGAACCGGGTTAGAGCAACCCACAGACTTCATAACCTCTAGTAGTTTCTGATGACAGATGGAGTCGAAAGCCTTCTGCAAATCAAAAAGGACTAAGATGGTAACCATCCGCTCATCTACAGCAAACCTAATATCATCGGTGAGTCTAATTAACGCAGTTTCCGTACTAAACCCAGCCCTATAGGCAGATTGTCGCAAGTCATACCCTCCATTTTTCTCAAGAAAATTTGACAATTGCGGGTGAACAATTCTTTCGAGCGGTTTGGAGAGGCTATATAATAATGATATCGGTTTAAGATCGGAGAGATGGGCTGGCGCCCCGCTACCCTTGGGGATTGGCCTGTTGTATGATCGCTTCCAGATTTCCGGGAACTGCGCAGAAGATAGAGAGAGATTGTAGAGCTCTAGTAGGTAAGGAAAAACCACTTCCAACCCCTTGGCCACAAAGTACATGGATAAATGGTCAGGACCAGTGACCCGCGATTGCCTATCCTTAAGTACATTGACGAGTGTCTCGGGAGTTTATAATCAAAATAGAATCGTTCATCGTGAGATCCGTCAGTGTGTTGGACATTCAGTTCATTTAAGTCATGCATATGAAATGACTGCGCAAAGTGATGATTTATCACCTCTAGCGAATGATTTAGCCCCGTGGGGGTGTGTGCCCGAACAAATCCTAGCCTCCTAAGGTGACTCCAGATGACTCGCGGATTTCGACTAGAGGTGAGCACGGCATGATTGTGGTCACTTTTAGCCTTTTTTATAAGAATGTGTGTTTTGTTCCTAGCTATCCGAAAGCGTTCAAGGTCTGCTGATCTCCGTGTACGTAGAAATCTCCTATGAAGCTGATTTCGTTCAGTGATGGAAGCTTTAATATTATCAGTGAGCCAAGGAGAGGGAGCGCGACGCAACATAGTATTCCGCGAGGGGGCCAGCTCATCCAAGGTATTTACCATGAATTGGTTTAGTATTTCAACTTCATCATTTACAGATGCAGTGCCCAGAAAGGTAAACCAATCACAGTGCTCCAGGCGTGCTAGGAAATTAAGATCATCCCAGTTTGAGGCACGATTTTAGGGGGTTTAATCCTAAGGACCACCCAAATTAGATCATGTGCAGATAGGAATGGAACCGGACACTGCCCATAGGAGATAACCTTGGATGGATTGTCCACTATACATAAGTCTAACCATGTATGAGCGCTTCCCGTATAATGTGTGGGCGAATATTGCACCAGATGTAAGTCATTCCTTGTGATGAACGAGTGAAGCTGGGAGCTGTCAAAGGTAGATGTAAGTAAGTCTGTGTTAAAATCACCAAGTATAATTATGTTTGTATAATCAGGAGCATGTTTCAACAGGCATCCTCGAAATCAGAGAAAAATCCAACTTTAGGAGGACGATAGACCACCGCAGCTAACACTCGAGAAGCACCAGGAACCGACACCTCAACAAATAGGTATTCAGGTCTGGAGCAATATTAGCTCTCCGAGGAAGCAATAATCCGTGCAGAAAGTGACTGGTGAACATAGATCGCTACACCACCACCACCCCTGCCGACCCGATCACAGCGAAGAAGGACATACTCTTCCAATCTAGCCACATGATCAGCCATATGTGGCCTAAGCCAGGTTTCCGAAATCGCCAAGAGATGAAAGAAATTGTCAACTAAATAGTCCCTAAGTTCATCGTCATGCGCCATTATGGATTGAGCGTTTACATGGCCAACTCAAAGCCCCAGTGCCGGATCGCCGGGTAAGTTCGGAGATGTTGCAGAGTGTCGTCATAAGGCCGTTATCTTCTCTAGGTCGTCCCGGCTCTCGATGCGTACGAGTGTAGATGACCCTGTCTTCCGCACCAGGATGGTTCCACGATGAGTCCACACCCACAATTCTGGATGAAGTTTTGCACGGGCACGTGCTTCGCCAAGGAGCTTCATTTTTTCATTGGACAGCCATTCGTTAATGTAGACCTTGGTCCGAGGAAAAGAAGGGTGGACCTCAGAGGCCAGTAGCACGGGCTTCTTTTTCTTGTGTTGTATCCATAGATCACGTTTAAAGGAGGTATTTAGAAGAACCATCAACGCAGGAGCAGCCTCATTTCTCGAGCGCAATCTGTGCGCCTCAACAATATCATTTGAATTAACAGTTAACCCGATGGCCTAAGCTGTCATAGATACCAGATCCTGATTTGACAAAGTATTGTCCACAGGTAAGCCGGAAATCACAATCTGAATGCTGTTTAAGCGATCCGTCAGTTGCTGAACCTGTGCACGGAGATCAGAATTATCAGCATTTTCCGAAGATGGAGACGCTTGAGAGTGATTTTTAAGGCGATTCTCAAGTTCATCTAGACGTTTACTAAGAATTTCATTAGATTCTTCAAGCGTCTGGCAACGTCAGTTCAGCGTATAGAAGTCGCGGGTAAGTTGGTTTACCGCAGTAGAAATATTATTGGAGGTAGCAGAGAGTTCCTCCACTAGGCCATAAAGTCCCTCAATGGTTGATACCTTCTGTTTGATCGCAGGTAGATCCCTGAGCTGCGAGCTGACATCATGTAGAATGACGGTAATAGATGAAAGCTCGGAGGTCCACGTGGAGGCTGCCGGTTGGGTGGACATGTTCGCCATCAGAGAACCAGAACTGCAGAGTGGACTTGAATTTGGATAGGCTGACGACCAGCTCAGGCAGACAAAGTTTTCGACAGTGGAGCCCGCTTTTTCAACACACTTAAGGTGACCATATACAACACAGGCAAATCCTTTGCATTTAATACTTTTTTCCGCCGTACTAAATTGCCTACAGAGGAAGCAAGTTACCCTGGTCATGAGGAAAGAGTAACAATAATTATTATCAGAGTCTAGTCCATATAGTTGTAAGGCTAGGCAGATACGCCGTCGGTAAGATGGTTACATAGGGTACTCAAATTCTTATAATTTAACGGCAATTGTCAAAATTTGATAGACTCTGAAGTTTTTTAAAACCGTTCCAGGCATATATGGACCCGAATCAGGTGGCACGGAGGGGGAGAGAGAGAGAGAGATCAGTTTATTCGATCAGGGGCTAGGGCCCCGTAAACCGGAATACAAGGTAAAAATAGAACAGATAAGAGTAAATATAGCAGATAGTCAAGATAGATATACTAGATAAGTTATAGGTAGTTTCTACAAATAAGTAGAAGGCGACGGCGACCGAGCGTGTGTGATACTCATACAAGTTAACGCAGCCGAGTATACAAGATACTTATAGCTAGTTAGAGGTAACTTATATTACTATTTACACAGTATATATGTATTATATATTGTAACGTTTTTCTTTAGTGCAATTTCGTACGCTCCTTATGAGTGTATGCAATGGGATGTAGGTAAGTGCTCGGGGCTGGCATCTTTAAGAATGGAGGCGACACAGGGCTGCATGATAAGACAAAATAATAAGATTTTATTCAATAATCAATAATCGGAACAGTAGTTTGTAATCCGTGTCAGTTATCCAGTGCTAATCAATTGTCGGTATTGTAGGAAAAGGATTGTCCAGGAGTCGTCCTATACTTGTTGTCTATTCCTATCTCACTCTAACCTGTCTGTGCGGTAGATAGGGGATGCCTGTGTTGGTCTTTTAGCCCTAGTGGCACTTTGCCTATCTATCGGCTATATGGCACTGCGTGCGACACAACTACTAACGGCACGGATGATAGATCTAACAAAATGGCGCTAACTGAAGTTTCTGAGGTAGATCTCGGTGGTCTCCTCAGAACTTTTACAAATTTTGTCTACTGATAGGCGTAGGCGGAGTAGCGAAAGCTAATGTGCTGTAGCCGTCGACAAGACTATCACTTCGATGATGATGCTATTGCAATGCTCTATCCCAGAGGGCTTAAGTCAAGCGCAAAACTTCCTACTGATTTCTTAGTTGACTTCCTTAGATGATTTCTTAGGTATCAAAATTGCTTTGCAACCTATTATTTATTTAATTGACTTGCTAGATTGGTTAGCGAGCAGCGCTAATCATCTAGCGGATTTTATTATTATTATTATTTCCCGCGGATCTACTTTTGAGAACTATTGTCCATGTATCGGCTATTATCTGTACTAGCCGCGCGTCCTTAATCTTTGATTCTCACAAGTGCGCTCTCGGTGCGGAAGCACCGAGAGGTTGAGCGTTTTGTAACGTTAGAATATATATATAAATTATATCTATTAGGAGGCGAAGTGAGTCACAATAGGGATCTCTACGCAGTGAAAGATTGATTATAATAGAGCAGAAATATACACAATGTATACATTGAGACTCCTGACGCAGGAGCCGAGTAAAAATGAACATCAGTGCGTAACGGCGGGCACAATTGATGGTAGCAAGAACTGGTGCAAACGTGTCATAAAAGTGCGCTGGGTGGTTGAGTTTCTGACCGCGTTTCGAAGCGAGTTCCAGAATAAAGCAGCAGAAACATGGAAGGAGTGCCTATAGAACTCAGTGTGATGAATGGGAACGATAAGGTCATTTGCTCGACGCACCGAGCGCACTCCCGCCACATACGCAGATATAAGTGATGTCGCCAGATAGGTAGGAGAGCCCGTATTTATTACCTGATATACTAAAAGGCCCAGGTACTTAAGACGGCGGGACCTGACCGTAAGCCATCCTAGCTCCGCATAGTACGGGGAGATATGCTCATCCCTTTTAGCATAAAAAACGAAGCGAACGCAGGAATTTAGAGCTACCTGGACTCTATTGAGGTTTGACGCTGCAGCTGTTCCATATATAATGAGGCAATAGTCAATAACAGGAAATATCATGGAAGATACAAGCAGCTTTCTCAGTTCAGTGTTGAGGGAGTTACGATTAGTCTTAAGCAGGTAGAGGGTCCTCGCAATTCGATTACATACATTCGTCGTGTGTACATTCCAAGAGAGAGCACTATCAACTGTCAGTCCGAGATTCCGAGTCGACGTGGAGTAAGGAATTCGCGTGCCATCAGCAGAGAGATAAGGTAAGTAATCAAAATCTATCTGGTTGATGTACCTTGCACTACCCAGAATCATGCAGCGAGTCTTAGATGGATTGATGGATAGACAGTTTGACACTGCCCATTCACAGATGGAATCGATGTCCCGCTGGATGAGGACAAGCGCGCTAGCGAGGTCGCACGGCTTAATGTGTAGGTATATTTGCAGGTCATCAGCATACAGCATATGGTCGCAGTTTGCAATGACTTCAGGAAGTTCTCTAATCTACAATGAGAAAAGAGAAGGACCAAGCACGGAGCCTTGCGGCACACCCGATGTGACTGGCAGATAGTTGGAAATGGCGCCATTACGGCTAATCACAGCCTGCGACCTGCCCTACAAGTAGAAGGCGAACCAAGAGGTAACAGAAAAGGAAAAGCCCGCAGATTTCATGACGTCACGCAGCCTACGGTGACAAATGGAATCGAGGCTTTGCTAAAATCGAACAAGACCAGTATAGTTACCATGCGTGCATCGGCCGCGAATCTGATGTCGTCGATGACTCGTATTAGAGCTGTCTGAGTGCTGTGACCTACACGGAAGGCAGACTGACGCGGCCCGAACCCTCCCCTACGGCATAGAAATTTAACCATTTGCTCGTTCACAATTCGCTACAGAGGCTAACCATGGCGCAGAGAAGAGAAATAGGATGCCAATCAGATGGAGACTCCGGACGGCCCCGACCTTTAGGAATAGGACGTATCCAGGATCGCTTCCAGGGAGAAGGGTAAGTAGAGGTAGCGAGAGAGCGGTTTATTAGATCCAGGAGGAATGAAAAGACTACATCCAGGCTTAGGAGCAACTGATCATGGGGGAGTTTATCAGGGCCCATGGCGCGGGATCCTTTACCCCACAGCACCCGAACTAGATCCTGCGCCTCGACGTATTTGAAATAGAATTTGTTATCCTGGTACCCATCCAGCAAGGGGGTGACAACATATGGGTTAGTGTTCCCGACGTGTGTATGAAAGTAGTCCGCGAAGTACTGATTCAGAGAGTCAAAAGTGATGCTGATGTGCAGTGAGTGCGAAACGGATTCTATGAAACCTAAACGCCTAAATTGCTTCCAGATTGTGCCAGAATCACGAGCAGACGATAGCACAGTCCTATTAAACTTAACTCTTTCACGCTTAATGAGAGCTTGCGTCCTGTTACGTTGGGCCCGAAAAAGCTTGAAGTCACTGTGCGACCGGCAGCGAATGTACCTTCTATGTAGTCTATTTCGAACAGCCACAGAGTGTCGGATTTCCTCGGTCATCCATGGGGATGGCTTACGACGTGGAATAAAAGACCGGACAGGCGCAAATTCGTCCAAGGCCCCCGTGAGGCACTGCTCTAGAGCGAACACCTGTTCATTGACGGTCGGTTCTGCAAGAAACGACAGCCAGTTATATTCCTCGAGGCGATTTAAGAAGGCCTCGTGGTTGAAGGTCCGAAAGTCGCGATAAATGACAGCCTCCAGAGGGGCTTCGGGGAGTCGCAATAGATAATCGATCCAGATCAGATCATGAGCTGATAAAAAAGGGACAGGATACTGTCCTGACGAAATGATTTTGGTGGGATGGTCAGCCATGCAGAGATCGATCCATGTGTGAGCCTCGCGAATGTGATGTGTGGCAAAAAACTGAACAAGATGCAAATCGTTGCTAGTGACAAACGACCTTATTTGTGAGCTGTCAAAGGATGAGGTAAGTAGATCCGCATTGAAATCGCCGACTATAACTATATTCTTATAGAGAGGCGAGAGACGCGAGAAGGTGGCCTCAAAGTCTGAGAAGTGGCCGGCATGCGGCGGACGGTAGACTGTTGCGATTAGGGCCCGCGGCTCACCAGAAACGCCGGCATCAATGAACAAGTATTCAGGGCGCGCACGGTTTTCGCAGTCAGACATCACCGCAACAGACGCGTTGATGGATGAATGTACATAGACAGCTACACCTCCTCCTCCTCGTCCAGTCCTGTCCCACCGAAAAAAATTGTAGTCACATAAGGTAACTGCCAGGTCAGGGATAAACGGTTTCAGCCATGATTCTGAAACAGCAATAATATGGAAGAAATTTTGCAGGAAGTGATGTTGAAGCTCAGCAATATGCGCTGAGAGCGATTGAGCGTTGACATGGCAGATTTTAAGGTTTCCGGTGGATACAGGTGGCGAGAGAGCAGAAGGCGAAGTCGCAAGTCACGCGGTGATCCTGGCGAGGTCATCATTGTGGAGTATCCTGATGGGGGAAGAAGTGCCATCCTTCCGTACGAAGATTGTTCCTCGACGAACCCACACCTTCGAACCACGAAGAGGTTTGGCGACAGCACGTGCCTCAGCAAGCAGATAGAGCATGTAGGCTGAGAGACGCTCATTGACGTAGACCTTGGTGTTGGGCAGCGAAGGCAGGACTTCTGAGGCAGTGAGTAGTGGCTTCTTCCGCTTTTGGTCTATCCAGGCGTCACGGATGAATGCAGACGAGAACCGCAAAACTAGCGGAAGTGCCGCATCCGGTTTCGGTGAGAGGCGATAGGCGACCACGATGTCAGTTGGACCAGCAGGGGCCTGTAGAGCCGTACCAAGTTTCTTTACCAGATCAGTGATAGAGGTGCCCTCAACAACAGGTAGCCCTGAGATAATAATTTCCGCACGAAGTTGTTGTTGAGTGAGACGCTC
>JARQTH010000331.1:0-11969 GCA_030142595.1 Trachelus iudaicus | reverse complement strand
TGTGATTGGTCGACTTTAAACGCTTTTATCTCCGAAAATAAACATTGTACGACAATAAGGAAAGTGGTTCATTACTCGGGAGGCCACCACGCACAATGCTATGTAAACCGTGTCCGTTAATTTTGAAACACCCTGTATGTATATCTTTTCGCCCGGTACTCTCCCCACCATCGACGGTTTCGCTAGCGGAGTCAGCGCCGCAAGTGTCGTTTCGGGCAACCTCAATTTTAACAGCTTTTTGGTGTGATTCCTTATGTAGAGAGATCGGACTCCTCTACTCTAGTCTCCATGGTCAGCCTGAAGAAATCCAAACATAAGGGGCGGCCGTAGTCCTGTGGTTAAGGTAGCGGATTCACGACCGAAAGGTTCGGGGTTCGCGCTCAGCTTCCAGCGGCATTCACCAATGGGTTTTCATATGAAAACTTAAGTGAGTATTTATACGGATTTCGCCCCACACTGTTCGGATTCGGTGTATAAACTTTGTAGGTCCTCACGCTGACTTGAATAAGGCCCGTTTCGCAAGGTACATCGCCATCTAGTGTCGCACTTTCAATCCTTGATTATTAGGACCAGTTACTGACACATGTCCCCATTGGGGATACAGCTATAAGGAAAGGAAGGAAGGAAGTTCAAACATACCGAGTAGGAAATCAGATGTCACTACCGGGCTTCCCTAAACGGGCCTATTAGGTTTGTTCTCGTTACCTACACTTTCTGCACTTTTCAAACAGGGCAAGTTCTCATTGGTTACTTAAAAATATCATCCAATAGATATGTCTCGTTATCTACACTTTCTGCACTTTTCAAAAAGTGCAAATTCTTATTGGATGATATTTTTAAGTAATCAATAAGAATCTACTCTTTTTGATAAGTGCAGAAAGTGTAGATAACGAGAACAGAATTAATAAGTATTTGTACTTTTTGGAAAGTGCAGATTCTCATTGGTTACTTAAAAATATCATCGAATAAGAGCTTGCACTATTTGAAAAGTGTATAAAGTGTATAGGTACCGAGAATATACTTATTGTGGTGTGTCGTAAAATGCGCGTGCCGCAAGGCGCCGTGATCGCAAGCGATTTACTTGAGGCGTTGACCTATTTTCAGTTAGAAGCTGCACTTATTCGTGACGTGGTCTAAAACAAATAATGAGAATTAACGCTACGAAAATGAGCACTCCGATTGAGGAGAAGATCGACCAGAAACTGAAGGTATTGAGATGCAGTTTCTATTGGTAACCTTATGAGTGTCTAATTATTTTATTTCATAATTTTTAAAATCAATATGTTGAAGGTGTATTAGATGTGTTCATTCGGCGGCCCAACATTTAATTTTGACATTGCATGTTCATGTTATCCGAAAAATGACAGTTACTGTACAAAATTTGCAGAAATTTAATTACGTTTATGACATTTTAGAAGGCGAAAAATCTGTAACGCGTATCTGCACGGTATGATCAGACCTGTAGAATTTATGTTTTCTTATAAAAAGATACTTAAACAAGTAATAGTTTTTACTAACGAGTATTAGTCTGAAATAATTAGTCGGTGGTAATAAATTTCCTAAAGTTATGGTAACCTATGATTACATACATGTCAGATTTCTGTTTATAGTGAGTTATACCTTCATAGTCTGTAACACTCCTTTATTATGTTACTGATAATTCAAATAAATATTGATTCAGCTATATTCCGCAATTCTTCTAATATCGTGTGATTATATTAGTATAGTATTGATTATTGGTAGTTTGTATTCGAATATAGTCTCTACTTCACTTTTACATTTTGAAGATTAATTGGCAATGAGTTTTTCTTTATATAATTCATTAAAAAATAAGGTAAAACTAAAGAATACGACTCCTTCTTGAAGTTAGATGCGGAAAGTGACGTTGGGATAAGGTAAAGAGTGAGGCTCGTTCATCACCAGTTCCATCATGATCCTCATTCTTTAACTCATCCCAATGTCATTGAACCTAAGCTTTCCACAGTTAACTTCAAGGAATCGTATTCTTTAGTTTTACCAAAAATAAAGTGTAGTTTGAAAAGGTCATTTTGCATTATGAATGTAAAAGTGCATTCTAGACTTTATAGTTTACTCAATAATATGTTGATTGTTGGCTGTGTGTGTGTGGTTAGTAATTCACTTTCCATATAGATGTAGACCGACCAAGCATCCAGGTGAAGAAAGAAGAACAGCGATTTAAATGTTTCAGCTCCATTCAGAGTTCTCTTCAGGTATCGTTCTGCTAAATCATTAGTGTAAATTATGTGTTAAAGACTTGCTCTTAGACGTAATGCATTCTTATTAGAATATATTGTTGATAATCAATTTCTAATTTTTAATTTATTTTTTAAATGGAGCAGAGCAGCATCTGCTGTGTTCGATTCGAAGGTCATACTTCTGATTTTAAAATGGAGGAAAAACACCACAAATTAATTCTCATTTTGCTGGATACTAAAGAAATTAAGAAATCTTTACACAATCGTCATTAGTGATGGTCTGTCACTCTTGGTTTTCTAATTTTTTCAATGTTTTCACAAAGTCAGAGTTTATTCGTGCTATTTTTACTTGTTTTACAAATTAAATCTATGTATGATCTTTAAGTTGAACTTCACTGTTCTATCTGAAAAATATATTAAAAATGAGTCATTATTGATCAACAATATTGTTAATAATAGTGCATTATGTCTAGGAGATTTTATCACTTGAGATTGTTAATGTGAAATTTGATTTGAATTCACTAATCATTGAGAACCATACCTGATTAGACTTCTAAAGGAGGAGAAATATTTTAAATTGGTATTGTTATTCTTTACCTGGCTACTTGATTAACATCCATATGAAATAACCTTATACCTTATTTCGAAATTAATTATATACTATTATAACTGGTGATCAAATCTGCTTGTGTAATCAGATGCAAGCTACCATTAAAAATTATTGATATGCTCACTTTTTTATTTTCAATACTAAAATTTGATTAGGAATGATACTACATTTGACTTCTTATTGCATTTGTATTTTGTAATTTTTATTCGTAACACTTGATTGGCTCTAAAATCATTCTGATAATTGTCAACTACTGTAGTGTCCCCATATACATGGCTAATAAGTTCCAATATCTGCCAAGGTTACATGAATCATTATCAACATTAAAGTAATAATAAAGTTTTTTGTATATTATATTGTATATTTACCATGCGTTTTCTCTCTTTCTCTCTCTTACTATGAAAGTAAAGGATTCTGTCGTTTTAGCGTAACCGCAAGAGATGATAGAGCATTAAAAAATACGGTACCTGTACTGTATAAAACAGTAAAAATCATGTGGAGACCGCGGAGAACTGAAACCGCGGATACTGAATCAGCGGAGATGGGGGCACGACTGTATTAATTAAATTAGAGACAAATTTTTCAACTTACAAGTATGGATCAGTTTTCCAAAAGCATTGCTTTCAAGTTATTTTATATTTGTTTTTTATATATATTATTTAATATTTTTTGTATAGATAAAGTCAGTGTATTATATAGATTTTGTAATTTTATTAGGTAAGGTCAGGCATGGTGACAGTCAGTGATGGGAAAAGTAAGCCTATACCAATGCGTTTGCATTTGTCCATGGAAGTTCTAAAATTGCAAAGGGAAGACTTGGAGGTAATGTGCATCATCCTTGATGTTTGTTTAGTGTCGCCTTATAATTATTTGCTGATTTAGTTGACAAATTAATAAACTACTTTATATAATAATTATTGACTTTATATTCTTGTAACTTTTAAAAGATTATGCATTTATTTCATCATTAATTTTTAAGGTATAACAGAAGGTATAATTTATTACTATTTGATCATATATTTTCATTATTTCTAAGTATCTTTTTTATATTCTTTAGTTTATCTACCATTATTACGCATAAAATAATATTGATGTTAGTCCATTATCAAGAAAAAGACAAAAGGGAAATAATTTTCAGCAGGCAGAAAACCACAATAAACCACCTTTGGATGCCAATGAACGAATGGTTCAAATTACACGACAAAAAGTGGGTGGATTAGGACTCAGCATAAAAGGAGGTGCAGAACATAAACTTCCAGTACTTATATCTAGGATTTATAAGGGCCAGGCTGCAGATCATTGTGGTCAACTCTTTGTAGGCGATGCCATCATTAAGGGTAACATAAAAAAGTTTCAAATATATTCAAATATGTGTCTAAAGTTCGTCGTTCGTGTGATAAAGATTTATTGTCTTTATTAAGTTTATCATATTTAATCAGGTGAGCTGTTGCATGTATTATATATTTGATAACATCAATGTGGAGGAACCTGTGTGAGAACAACCTGGAACAACCAATAGACTTCTCAGAACACGAAACGGAAGGGTAGTTTACTCTTGAGGGCGGACCGTACTAGATGATCATTATTGCACTTTTCGAATAAACTGCTGTAAATATCTCCACCAAACTTTAGAGCAATGTTATTAGCAATCAGAACAACTAGGAAAAACCAATAGAATTCTCAGAACAGAACGCGAAAGGGAAGTTTACTCTTGTACGGCCATGGTTTCAATAATTATTTTTCTGCCTTTTTTGGATGAATTTTTACATATACATATAACCGTGCCCTTTTGAAATAATATTAGGAACAACCTAGAACAATTTTCAAAAATATGATTTTCGACAAAAGGGGGGTTGCGGCTAATTTCACTTTTTTCCCATTATTACTGCTTCCGAACAAGTTTTTGTGGTACAACTTTAGAACAATTAGAAACAAATGTAGAACATACTGGAACAATCGTTAAATTATCAATTTTTTTTTTTTAAAGAATTGCTAATTTCACACAGATCAATATGGAATTGTTAGTTACCACAAGCTGATAACTTCATGAAACATCAGGGATAGTTCATTTTATTTTATTTATTCATGTGGTTGTAGCAGATATTTCGTTATATTTACGGCTTTTAAGAAATTTAGATCTATTTTTAGTGTATTCTAATCAAGGTTATATTAATTTTTTTTATAGTTATTGCATAGAAACGTAAATACCTTGAATAAATTTAAATAGAAATCTAATTAGTTTTACGGACTTATGGGTAAATGCGATGATATGTGCCTTACGTTGTGTTTCTGGAAGTTTGGTGCGTGAGATCGCCTAATTTCTTGTCGTGAAACTACGATGTACTTTGAAATAGTTCGTTCATTTTTTTTTGTTGTTCAATATTTTAAAGCTTAATCTAACTGATTTTAGAAGTTGTAAGGTTCTGTGTGCTCTACGTTTTGATGCGAAATATTAACAGGATTTAAGTATTAGATGAATTTTAAAACATTACAGTGTCCTGGCAAATTTGGTGAAATCACTATATTTTATTCTTAATGAGAGCTTTATCTAAGATTTGTAAATGTATGTAGATTGGTTCATCATTATACTTTACAAAAAATATTTTTTACTTGCATTAGCGCATCACGCGAATAAGCGCTTAGTAAGCAGGGTACGTAACCGTAACTGAAACCGAAATGGATAACTGATAGTAACCGGAAAAATAAGGAACCGAAACCGTAACTATTAACTGAATTTTTATAAATGTTTTATCTAAAACTGTAACAGAATCCTGAAATTGGTACAGCGCAAAACCGAAACCAAAACTTTTAACATAACTAAGTGAATTTAGTTAACGGCTTTTCTATATATCAAGTGAACATTTTTTTTATATAATGTACGTACCTGCTGATTAGCCTGCAGGCCTAGAAATTCTTTGACTACGTTTTTAACTATGGGATTAATATCGTTAACAAGCAACTAATCAGGTGCAAAATTTGAGAAGAATACACGAACGTGTTTGGTTAATCCCCTCTAAATCATATAGATAGAAATGTGGTCTTTATCACAAGGTTCAGTCTTATTTGACAAGTTATTTCACAAGTTTCAATAAAGAAAAAGTAGGGTTTTCCATTTACCCAAACTGAGTCTACACAACTCGGCTTAAAGCTGCATCATGGTCAATACCACCATTTTCAGCTATAGCCGAATAGACAAGTTTTTTGTCGAATTGTGTCTATTTAAGTTGGATAAAATTGTACTACCTTTCCACGTCGAATGGAATAACCGTAGAAGATTCTGGCCAGTGAGGGATCTGGTTTTCCGAATTATCTATCTTGTACGACTGGTAAATTTATCGTAATAGGTATCTCAATCGGAAGATTCCCATTTTTCAGCAATGCATATGTTTCTACCGAGCATGTTTGAAATAGATTTATCCAATCTAGTTAGTTTAGTCCACTTAAATCTCGTTTTTGATTGGTTAACTCTATTTCAAACTGAAACTGAAAACGGTGAACGAAAATGATGAATGAAAAACCCAAAACCAAAAACTAAAGCCGAAATTCAAGCTTTTACCATTGTGAACATCATAAACGAATCGATATTTCTTTCAGTTACCGTCCCTGTTAGTAAGTAATAATTCGTGTCATCACAACGAGTTCCAACATGGAGAGTCATAGCCAGTGATGTTTGACGAGCTGACCCAGGTCAGGCAGACAAATCGATCTAGTTGGAAAATTCGGAAAATCAGACTCCTAAGCGGAGCCTTCTCAGTTACCCATACGAATCGTACGATTAAAAAGTTGGACCCATGATTGACTGAAATTTACAAATCAAAATATTTTTATTAACTAGGAATCTGATTTTTCGAGTTTCTAAATCCTAGTCCGACTGATCTGGGAAGATACTTTAATTTGTCAATATTTTTTCATGCGGAAATGCAATGCCCGAATGACCATGTCATTCTATCGATAAAGTAGGAAATGAAAGGCCGATCGAATCTACTCTACCGATTTTTAGGGAGAAGGATGCAGTTCTACACGAATAAACTGTACATGGAATAAAGGGAGATTACGATTTCTCCAGCCTCTTCATTTTGATTACTGTATCTTATGATCGGGCTTTACGAATTCTAATCCGCAACTGACTTTTTGCCTAGCAGAATTTAGCATCTTCTTTTGATTTTCTTCCTCTCTCAAATGTTTTTTTGTCAGTTATTTATTTAGAGGTTGAACGAGAAAAATGCTTTCTCTACGTGGCTTCTTTACCCAGAAGATTAAGTCATTCAGTATATATTACGGTGAATCAAATAATAAAAAGGAAAAATAGAAGTTTCGGTCTATGACGGATCTGAATTTTATTGCTATGAATGGTACGACTAGCCTGGGAAGACACTTTTATTCTTCGCAAACTATATTTAATGAAGCAGCGCTTATACATAATAGGTCCGTATTTCCACATCACTATGCTAGCCGTTTCGCTCACTAGGCCATAATGTTATGCCTTGAATTTCATGACAAGAAATGGAATCGAAATTTTGTCACCGTCATGTGATATGCTATTGAACACTACTGAAGTACGAGGCCTTATATTAAAATTATTCGTTTCGCTTGCACTAGCTGCACAAGTGGAAAATGTGTGAATTATAATGGTTCGCTATTAAGAATTTACACTTTTTATACTTGTGCAGTTTTACGACCCGCGACAATATACCAACAAATTGTGAACTATATCACGCGCGTTTTTACAGTTTGCTACAATAAAAGGTGGCATCGTCACCAAAAAATGTTTGTCGAGTACTACAGTTTCCCCTGAACTGCAACATAGGTGTAAATTAATGGTTAATTGTGTTACAGTTAATGGAGAATATATAACAGCTTGCAATCATGATGATGCTGTTAATATTCTACGAAACGCTGGAGATTTAGTTGTTTTAACAGTAAAACATTACCGAGCTGCCAAACCATTTCTCCAGAAATGTGGTGAGTAAATGCATACTAATCAGTCAACGTAATAAGGTGTATTCAGCTTAATGCAAAACGTTTTATGACTGTGCAAAACATTTGTATTCAATGTAGAGAAAGAAGAGAAACTAGATAATGCTGCTAATGGAGGAATGGAAGATGGATGGGTCTCACCAAGTAGACGATCAGGTAGTCCCAGATGCGGACATAGCAGACATAGTTCTAATGCGTCATCGACCTCGCTATCAACGCATGATAAGAAATGGATTGACGTGATTACAGGTACTATATTACGTATGTGTAGTTGTATTAAAGATTCTAATAATTCACTTACCGAAGTTCACTGTTCGGTTTCCTATTGCTGTAGGCATTTCTGTATTCTATCAGAGATATCTGCTTGACCCTACCTTATCATACCTGGTTTCGGTGGATCCGAAAAAACACTGCAATTTCACCTGTTTTTCATGACTATTTTTTTTTTGGTAAATGTTATAACATTTGAAAAAATTATTTTTGCTATTGGATTCTAGTTAATTCTTGTTAATTAGAGTGGTGTTTAGATTTCACTATAATTGAACCTACAAACATGCATTTGTTTAAAAATTATAGAGTAAGAAAAAGCGCCGGTTTGACATACTACTTATGATGGCCTAAGAGTAAAAAAATAGGTGTGACGAGATAGGGTTAATGTAGACTGTAATATATAACTGTAGAGTGCCGTAAGAGTTAACGTAATATATTGAATGCGATATTTGAATTTTAGACCAAAAATGTATTGTAAACAGGTTTCAAAAAAATGTTACACCGACTGTCCAAGGGTTAATGTATTTTATACTTTATTATTACAGTACCATTGATGATGGCGTATGTGACTCGATATATTTTTGGTACTGACAAGTTGAGGCGTAATGCCTTCGAGGTACGAGGCTTAAACGGCGCGCGAACAGGAGTAATACATTGTGATGACAGCGCTATTCTTAGTCAATGGCTGAAGTATATCACTGACAATATCACGGGTTTAACACATTTACAGGTGAATATTCAAAGCTTTTCATTTACATAAAATAATTGGGTTTCTTATTTAACATTTGGCTGCTTCTTTGTATTATGTTTGCAAATATTCCATTTTTAAAGTCTCTAATAAGTTACAAATTTTGAAATATTAATCCGTTTATATCGACTGCTATAAAAAATGATTAGGATCCGGTCTGTTAAATTAGGGTGCTATCCCCTGCATAGAAGACAGAACAGGAACGACGGAATCGGAAAAATAGTTTGGTGGGGGTTGAACAGTCATCTTCGTTCTGAAAATGCCAATCGATGCCTGGGATCCCTATGTCGAAGAAAAAACGGAAATTCGGAAAGTTTAAAAATTAATTTTCGTTCATTACAATCAACAATAAGGACACATATTATTAGAAAAATCATTGAATATTAATTATCTATAAGATTGCATAGATTGAAATATGAACATTTGGAATTCGTAAAATTTATCAAAATTTTAAGCTTGAAATTTCTGCCCGTTTTTTTAAAAATATGGTACATTGGGAACCCGTGCATTGTTTGACATTATCGGAACGAAGATGATTGGTCAACACCTACCAAACTATTTTTCCGATTCCGTCGTTCCTGTTCTATCTTCTATGCAGGGGATAGCACCGTTAGAGTTTTCGTTCAATGGGGAACGGGACCATTTTTGTTCGTTGTCCTTAATTGTGGTAATATAAAAACTATGAATATTGATGTCTTAGGTAAATAATATGCTTATATTTGTTAAAAAATGATATTAAAAATCGTGTTGCACTAATAGTAGTTCAAACGTCCTGTTGAGTCACGTGATAACATGGTCGTAAAACCTCATATACGGTGCTGCCGTCTCGCGGATTAGTGAGTAAACTTTAGATATATTCTAATCACATTTCTAAATCAACTTTGGACAAATTCGGCGACATTGCCACTTCAAAATCATTTTACATGTATTCTGACATTAGAACCAACGTGCATAAGGTACTAATAACACTTCTCATGTGATGTTATAGGTTATATTATGAGAAGGTAAACATCACTGAACCATACTCACCTAGATAAAATTGGCTGGACAATTTTCATTTATTTATTTTTGATAATAGCAAATCGATTGGTGGTCGACTGGTGGCCATTGGTGGCCCAGTTAGAACATTTGGTGGTCAACCGTTCTTTGTAATTAATTAATAAAAATTTACCCGCGAAGTTAACCAAACAATTTATTTTTTCAACGAAGTCAGTTTTCAAGGGGCACAATCGATTGGAAATCGTTTGATGGTCAGAAATATCATAATTAAAACATTTGGTGGTCCTTAGTTTCACCAAATACGCTAAAATAAATAAACAAGGAATCGACATATTGGGATATAAACTTACGGTCGATAATGCAGATATTTCGGGACCGATTTCCCCTTAGAAGGTCTTAATCTTAATCAGAAAGGTGCGTTAATGATTAATAGTACAATTTCAATGTTTGATGGTCATTGCTTAGCGCACGCCATATGAAAAGCCGAACGGGTACAGTACGACTGACATCAAAGGCTGGGATTGGCCGAGATATGGACACAGGAGGATTGACACGTTTTTGCTGATAAAATTTATAATTATCAACCGATTTTGCTCTAAGTGGTCTCAGTCGATGCAGGAAGCTGCGCTAATGATTGGTAGTCTATTTACAGCATCTGGTGGTCATTGATTAGCACAATGTATCAAGTGTCGAAAACATGTAACTTGAGAACTTCAGAAAGTATCCAGTCAATGTTCTAGTCAATCCATGTGTGAAAAATGTATAAACCGATAATAAATGTAATAAAATAAAATTATAAATCTACAACGGAGCATGGCCATTACAGAAATCGAAAGTCTTCAAATAATTGAACGTAGAAAAGACTCGCAGCTGCTCTCCCAGTACTGTCTGAAACAAAAGTGTGGAACTGACTAAAGCTGGAACATATGAACTGTTTATAATTCGTATGGCTTTAATTGAACGACCAATTCTAACTAAATGTTTGTGCTTCGATTCAAACCTCCTAGGTCAAACTCGGCCAAGAAATATCAATTTGATCAAAATTATTGTGCTTTCATACCATACCCCTATATCCATTTTTTGGCTAATCCCAGCCTTTGGTGCCTGCCCTACGGTATCTGTGTGATTTATCATATTGAGTGCGTTAATTAATGACCATCAAACGTTGAAATTAAACTATTAATCATTAGCGCACCTTTCTGATTAAGATTAAGACCTCCTATAGAAAAATCGGTCCTGAAATATTTGCATTATCGACCTTAAGATTATGCCCCATATGTCCGATTCCTTGTTCGTTTATGTTAGCGTTTTTGACGAAACTAACAAGGAACATTACTTTAGTGTCCCCCTCCGATTTTGATGAAACTCAACTATGTTGTGGCGCATGAAAATCTAAGAGACACGTGTTTTTTTTTATTGGCGGAAAACTGTTTTAGGGGGTGAAATCATCCTCCAAAGCTCGGCATGCTGAGGGGTGGTAATGCAGTTTTACCTAGAAAGGACCGACCGATTTCAATGAAACAAAAACTAAAATGTTTCTCATCGCGAGTAATGTAAAGGGGGTAAGTTTATTTAGAATTTGAATATCAATTAATGTAATAGTCCTCCCACTCTGAACGCTTTCGCCTAGAGATAAGTACGGTAGCTAGTTCATCATAGTACCAGTTTTTATTATTTTATATGTGAAATATATTTTATTAAAAGTCCAGAAAATACTTTTTATTTCTCGTAGCAAGTAGTACATATAAGTAGTAATCGCCGTTCGAGTACTGCGCTTTAATAAATCATCGACAAAGGTGTTGTGATCGAGTGGTGATTCATTTGTTAATGATACACCTTTTGAAACAGATAAGAAACGAGAAAGACGCAATAACAGTATTTTTCATACCAGCAATTTTATGCAATTCTTCTCTTATCACTTATAAATACTACGATCATAACAAATGGATCAGCATATAGAAACGCTTAAACACATCGCAAATATCAGTTGATCTTATGAACGAGGTGCACATATCATCGTCTATATTTACTTGAAAGTATATATAGACATTATGAAAGTGAATCCATTCAACGTTATTAAACTTCTATTGGCTACTTTCGAAGCCACGGATATTGCACAAACACCAATTAACAATGCCGAAATAGAATT
>JARQTH010000330.1:6392-18876 GCA_030142595.1 Trachelus iudaicus | reverse complement strand
TTCTTGATTGGAGGATCCAATGGAATTAGGGAAATATAAAGTTGAATATCGCTCCGCTTATACGTTCCGCGATACGTGTCCCGTTGCATTGTAGAATGGCCTGAAAGGTAATGACATTTCACGTATGAAAATATTGGCGGTGCAATTGTTTTTTCACGTAAGCCGTTACGGTGCACGTAACGGGCATGCTCGATGCTACTCATCACGTTACGTATTACGTGAAATCCTTATCGACCCTAGCAACCGCTTCCGTATCGTTGCTATGTCCGAGACGTAGCCAAAATCGTAGAGACTTGAGTAAACGCTCGGTTTTAAAAACGATTTTCTTCTTCTCGATTGGAGGATCCAATGGAATTAGGTAAATATTAAATAGAATATCGCGCCGCTTATACGTTCCGTGTTACGTGTTCTGTTGCATTGTAGAATGGCCTTTAGGTGGATGTGCCCCTAAAGTCAAAGAATGACCTTCAGAGTTCGCGGTTCCTTTACCTCTTTTTGAAATTGCTGTTTAAATTTTTCGTTCAGAGATTTAAGAATCCCAATCGTTGTTAACATGTTGGTTATCTCTCTATTCTCTTTATTCAAAAGTCTGATATTTTGAGTGCCAAATTTCGTCCATTTTTCAATTTCTACAATCGATGATCCCTTCTTGAGAAGCTTATATGCTCCTTCCATAATCTTAATTAACTTCTTACAGTTTGCAGAATTCGTCTTGTTGACACAAATAATGTACTTGAGCGTTTGAATAATAATGATCGCTGCGAATCATTGAAGGGCCTTTTATACGAAGGTTTCAAGGTTTCCCTGGAATTGTTTTACATCAGTTCAAGTGATAAGACACCTATCCGACTTGCGTACTTTGAGCTCGCAGTCTACATTAAAAAGTTTCACTTTCGGAAATGCATAAAGAGTCGCTTATCTTCTGCGAGTATTTCGATACCCTGAATAATAAGATTAAAACAGCGTCCGGCTGCCGCCTGAAGCCTGCATGGGGGTCGGGGGAGTCATCTAAAGCTTCAGGACGGAACGAAACTGCACGTAGGTTTCCTGGAATCGAATGGCTGATGAGAGCCAACAAATTTTCTGGAATCGATGCTGCATTCCGGAGGACTGCATCCTCGAAGTGCAATTTTGCGAGATAACGTTCAAGGTCAAATTGACTGCCGGTTGAACACGAGGTTGGAGGTTGGAGGATTCGCGAAGCTTCTCCGTGGGATGAGAATGCAGCCGTCTTGACGCGCAACCACTGCAAGATAACGTTCGAGGTCAAGTGGCTGCCGTTCGAAACCTGCATGGGGTGGGGTAGGAAGAGCATCGTTTCCTGGAATCAACCTCGACGCAAAAATTCCTGAAATCGCTTTTTGGCACTGCGTAAAGGGGATTTTGTTTGTCGTTTCTCTCTTTCATTCACCGATATTAAGCACTAGTCTGCGCGACAAGGTTCAAGGTTAGGGAGGAAAGTTCTAGAAACTTCCTGCATTCCGGAGGGCTGCATCCACGATGCGTAATTCTGACAGATAACCTTTGAGGTCAAAGCGGCTTAGGGCCTTCGTCCGAAACCTGCATGAACTTGTAAGGAGATGGGAGGTGGTTTATCGAAGCTTCTACAAGATTCTTGGGGGCGGGGCGCAAGGGATTACCTCAAAAAGTCATGCGAGAAGACGTCGGCTCTGGTCCTTCGCGACTTAGCACGGACACGAACTGTCGAAGCTTCTAGAATGTTCTAGAAAATTCTCGATCGTGCGCAATTTGTAGAATCGAACATAAAAGTCCTGGATCCAACATAAAATTCTTACAATGCCCCATAAATTCCTAGAAAATAGGAACCTATCGTCACCACGGACACCTACCATCGAAGGTTCCGGAATTTTGATAAATGTCGGTTGCAGAAATCTTGAATCAGAACCCCCATACTTATACTACTGAAGACGACTCCAGCTACCGATTCAAATGTTAAGCCTCAGTTAGTGAAGCTGTTAGGGCGTAGATATATTTAAGTGTAGTCTACCATTAAAACGCTAGGCGTATTTGTTTTCTGCATTCGTTGGGAGCACGGTCTTGTATACAGGTCTGGGCACTTCCCTATCCTCACCACGTTGTAGCTTGTAACCGTAACGTGGTCGGTATTGCTCGCAAACATTAGTGTCGAAGAAGTCTTCTGATACGGCGCATGCGCATCCGTGAATTCACTGCAACCTCTTATCTCTGATTTAAAAGAAAACTTATTGATCACAAAAAACCGATGCGATGCCAATTAAATCAAATTTTGATAAGTTAGACAAATAAAGAATTGATGATTAAAAAAACTAAAGTTAAATGCGCCAATTCACCTAAAAGTCATGAAAATTAAATGATGCTGTAATTGTGTATATGCTGAAAACTCTTACACTTTTACACCCAGGCACGATGCACTTTCTGGTTATTGTTGCTTTTTGCTTCCTCATAGAGAAAGCTACGTGATGGTGGAAAATTTGTCTGTCGAGATTATTATGTCACCGTGTTCAGAATGTGCCAAAACGTCGAGAAAACACGTTTGGAGAGAATTTCCGTGCGTGCGTGCGTGCATGCGTGTGTGCTTCTGTGTTTGTAATGGCCTCCCAAAATTCAAACGTGTATAACTTCAAATTCCCCCCCAAAAAGACGTTATGACTCTGGCGATCGCAAATTTTATGATAATCGTCTGAATAGTTCTTGACAAAGAAATTCGTATCCAAGGTTGGTTGGCATTGCATTTGGGCTGAATCCATAGAGAAGTTTTGATGTTACGATATTTTCAATTTTTCGAAAAATTCAATTTATCAATCAAGAGACTCTGTCGAGTCTCGCGCCAAGTACAGGCAACCTGCCGTACGCCGAGACTCTTTACTCGAAGCATCGATTGTACCTGTGTTTCGACTCAAATATTTTATGAAAGGCTGTATGTGAGAAAAATTTATTGATACATTCACTGTACGAATCAAGGGTTCTGAATTCATTGCCACCAAATTCAATACGATTAGTGTATGGGATCAGGACGCATTCACATGGTTAGCGAGATGATTTTATTTCAGGTCCGTCGTCGTCGTCGTCGTCATCGTCGTTGTCGTCGTCTTCGCACGTCCATCTACGTTTTTACACGACAGATGGCGCTGCCTGCTTTGCCTTCTTTACCTATTCATATTCTGGATGGTGTTGGTAATTTACGAATACACAACACAATCAAATACACTTTATACGTGAAGCTACCGCTCACGCCGAATTTCCAGATAATATAAGGGTGCTTTCACAACCGTATAGAATTATTAAGTTATTAATAGCATTCATATGGAGCGCGCGTGTATGGGTGTACGTATGTTTGCGCTTCGATATAGTTTCTCGTATTTTAGGTGACAGTTTTTAGAGATATAGGATGTCCAGGTGTTCCTCTCCGTAGTTTACTATATCTAGGTGTCGAGCGTGGAAGTCCAGAGTGCCCAGATGTTCCTCTCCGTAGTTTCGTATATCTAGGTGTCGGGCGTGGATGTCCAGGGTGTCCAGATGTTCCTCTGCGTAGTTTCCTATATCTATGTGTCGGAGGTGGAATCCAGGGTGTCTAGGTGTTCCGTTCCGTACTTTCCTGTATCTAAGTGTCCTGCGTGGATATTCAGGGTGTACAGAAAAGTGTGCAACGAGCGACGCTTTGGCGTTTGCTCAAACCATAGTATCCTCTCTATTATTCGCGCAGCCTAAGGTATATAAATAATTCAGGACACTCTCCTTTCTTACGTTCACCACACGGCTTCAATAAGCTGGACACCATTAAAGACGCCTATATGCGTTTAATGTTACATTTTCTTTAATTTGTATATATCTTTATGCATTTCTAAAAAAATGGACTTACGAATTAAATTTGTATGCAGTTAAACATTTTCGACAGCGCAATATACTTTTTTGATTAGGGGCATCACAATGCAGTTAAATTTTATATCTGTAAAGATATAGACTCCACTACATTGAGCAAAAAAAACTTGTGACATCCCCCAAAAAACACTTACGTGTAAAAAACTGCGCCAAGTACAGAAGTGCTGTGAATTCCTCCAACAAAAAGTATTGAAATCATACTATTGAGGCCAAGTATTTAAATCACTACACGTTTGACAATTATATGATCTAGCACTGGCCCATCATTTCATTTGTGTTTCCAAAATTTCCTAGAAGGTTTTCGCTGCTCTTTTATATTACTACTGCTTCCGGTAGTTGATTATGATTTAATGGTCATTCAACAATTTATGAAACTTTAGGTGATTCCTTATCGAGTAGTACTTGGCGGGTCCGTGCCAGAAATTCCAAAATACTTACTTTCAATGTATTAATAATATTCTAAAAATATATGTTTGTTATTAAGCTTTTATCGTGATTATTTTTGGCGAGTTATTGTTAATATGCTGTATATTGAAAGTTGACAGTGGGGTTGAGTTTGATGACTGGCATAATGAACGAAAATTTATATAAAAAAATGCATGGACCCACCAAGTAGTACGCGATAAGGAATCACCTAAAGTTTCATAAATTGTTGAATGACCATTAAATCATAATCAACTACCGGAAGCAGTAGTAATATAAAAGAGCAGCGAAAACCTTATAGGAAATTTTGAAAACACAAACAAAATGATGGGCCAGTGCTAGATCATATAATTGGTAAACACGTAGTGACTTAAGTACTTGCCCTCAATAATATGATTTCAATACTTTTTGTTGGAGGAATTCATAGCACTTCTGTACTTGGCGTAGTTTTTTACACGTAAGTGTTTTTTGGTGGATATAACTGACGTCAACATTGACCGATTGAGCTCCAATTTTCAAAAAGTATAGAACATCATTTAGGCGTGATATGTCTCAAATTTGGAGAAGATCGGAAAAATGGATCTGATTATACAAATGTTCAAGTTTTTGAATTTCAGCCGATTCAAAAATATTAGGCCCGAAGAGATCATGCAAGAGATTTATCCTTACATGCGTTCTCTACAGTATGAAGCACCTCAAGTTGTGACAGGCATGGGGGTTCACGTTGAACAAGCTACAAGTTGAAACCAGCAATTTGCTTCCTCTGAATCGTAAATAGTGTACGAAGTCCCTACATGAGGAAGCCAAGAATTTAAATTCTTCAATTTGCTTCCTCTCAATCGTCGGTAGTAGATGAAGATTTATCTATGAGGAAGCCGAAGATTTAAAAAGAATGAAAATACTTCTCATATAGGGACTTCGTACACTACTTACGATTCGGAGAAAGCAGATTTCAAGTTTGAGCTTGCAGCTTGTTTTAATTGCAATCACGGTATATTACAAATTACGAACAATACTGCAGGTTACGTATTCAAGAAAGAGGTAACTGCGCACGCGTAGTGCTACCACTGGTTACCACGTGATAGGCTATTTCAACACTAACGCCTCTTGCGGTAGTGGCCAACTTATCGTCACGTGTTTTTCGCCTAACTGCCAAGACCTGTATACAGGACCGTGGTTGGGATGGAATAAGGTTGTTAAAAGATTCCTAGACCGAGACGCTTTGACGAGTGAATTGCTTATTGCTATTGTGAGTTTACCGAGGAACGGGAAAATCTACAGTTTGACGATTTGCATGAGAAGTGATGAGCATCATAAGTTCGTTACAGCTACACTAGTTGAAAAAATTAAGGGATCAAAAAAAATTTCCAAATTTTTAGCGATTTTTCGAATGGCTGTATCTTCGGTAAAAATGGTCGTATCAGAGTCATAAAAAAAGCAATTTGAAGCTTAAAGTTTCTAGTTTTAAGATCTTGAGACAAAAATTTTTTTCAAGCAACAAATATCGCGGAATCCTAACAAATATCATGAAGAAAAAATTTCCGAATTTTTTTTTGTGTACGGACTCGAAAAAATTTTCTCCAGCTAAACCACAATACGGATCGGGTAGATTGTTTATCCAGCTTTAATTAAGCTCATGCGAATTTTCTCATGACTTTAAAGGCTATTCGTGATAAAAATGTGAAAAAAAACGCGAAGAAAGCTTTTTTTTCATTTTTTTAGAGATTATGAGCGTTTGAGATCAACAAAACGTGATCCTTTAATTTTTTAAAAAATTCAATCGAATGAAATAAAAAACCGGCTGGATGGATCAAATTGAAACTCTGTAAGACTTTTGTGGGTATATTGACCTGTAAAAGGCACACTCAACATTAGTTGTTTTCTCAATATTCTTAATTCAGCGCGTGATTTTCCAAAAAACCTCCAAAAGCCCTTTTCTTCGCGATTGTTGAAAGCCATTTTATGAATGGAAAAAATTGTTTGTTTAAAAAACAATGGCTGAACCTTGCAGGGAATTCATTCAAGTTTCTGAAACCCACCTTCAATTCGCTGGACGACCATTGATTGCTGAGATATCGATGATCAAAGACAAAATGATCCATTTTCATTCAAAGCCCGATAGCTCGGCGAGAAATGGTCGTATCAAGGCTTACAAAAAAACAAATTAAAGCTGGATAAACAATCTACCCGATCCGTATTGTGATTTAGCTGGAAAAAATTTTTTCGAGTCCGTGCACCGAAAAAAAAAACAAAAAATTTCGGAAATTTTTTCTTCACAATATTTGTTAGGATTCCGCGATACTTGTTGCTTGAAAAAAATTGGTGTCTCAAGATCTTAAAACTAGAAACTTTAAGCGTCAAATTTCTTCTTTTATGACTCTGATACGGCCATTTTTACGGAAGATACAGCCATTCGAAAAATCGCTAAAAATTTGGACATTTTTTTTTATCCCTTAATTTTTTCCACTAGTGTATATTATAAGGTTATACAAAATTCATTCACTTACGGAGGCGGAGGTTAGCTTATTATTTTTAAGAGTTAGCAAGGTTTTCACTGTAATGAGTTCTTCTGATGCACTTCGTTGTCTGCCATTACACTCGCGATAGATTAATAAGAATGGTCATCGCAGTGACATACTTGGCCTTCAAGTAGGAAGGCTAGGTCGCATAGATACATAAAATACTATCCGCGGTGAAACGGGGATGATTTAGGTAAAATACTATCCGCGAGGAATTCGATGATTTCGGCGGTGATTTCTTGAGGAGTTCCGTTGGTTGGCAAGATTTACGAAAGATTGATGATGGTTTTCGAATACTGTAGGTACATTAGCTTCGATTTTGGGGACAATGTACTGCAAATATTAATGACCTTGCAAAAGAAAGAAAAGAAGGGTCCTGCTTCATACCTTGCGCGGGCATTGGTGTGAGCGTGTGGCCTGCTGCTCAGCGCTTTAAGATTTACATGAGGCAATTATAAAGTTCTATGTGTCAAATAGAATTTACTTAAATAGATGCGCTTTGGGATATAACACAGTGTTATGCTATAGTGCAGTGTCAACATAAGTGTTCCCTAGATACAGTTCTCGGTCTTTGCGAATTAGCTGAACCAGCCCCGATGAAGACTCCCAATTTATTAATTGGTGTGTTGAATCCCACGATCACACCGAGAGGTATTATGTCTCCAAGGCAATCTCTAAGTATTAAAAGACGAGAACATGCTTACCAGCATCCGTCGTCCACGGATTGGTCCTTATCTCAATACTAAGAACCACCTCGAGGTGCAGTCAGTCTGATCAGAGTGACCCGATCAGGCGCACGGGAAAGGATTGTGAGTTCGTCAGTAGAACAGAGCAAGTGGTCAACATTAGAATGGAACAAGAGTTCCGTTCAGTTTGTCATTAGAATAGAGCAAGTGCTCAATATTACAAAGGGATAAGTGTTCCATTCAGTCTTGCACAGCCAATTGAACAGTTGCATCGAAAACGGGGCAAGAGCCCGCCAGTTTGTGTAAACGGGGACAGTGGATATACATATCCGTCACACGAGTCTCCGACTTATATAATACAATATCTTCAAATAAACAATATCTTGTTTTTCTCTTCACACACAGAGTTACACTTTGAATAGTACCTTACTCCACAACAGGTGGAAGGAATTCGATTTTATAGCGCTGATTCGTTCTACTACATTCTCGATCAATTGCTCTGTTTCCGGCACTATTTACCTGACGCTTACTCTGACCCTCTCTATCTCAACCTAGTAGTCTAAGCGGCCGTGCATTTGCGTAGCCGTTTGCACCCGTTCGTGCATTCATTTGCGTTTGTTGATTTTACACGACCCCAAAAATTGACAGGATCCGTTAAGCTATCGTCTCTTCTGATAGGTTCCGCCAGAGCACTCGTTTCGGCGGATTTGAGACTGTTCTACCTCATTTTCAGGTCATACCGGTTCGTCAGTTCCCGGTGAATTAGAATTAGCTGGCGCTGGCCTGGCCTGCAGATATATCAACAAAGAGTGGACAGCTGAAGGTGACGTATGTTAGTTTTCGGATTTTTTTTATCAATGTCGAGTTAAGAAAATACGTCGCAAACTTTACTGCTTTGTTACATTCATGCGAGTTTTAACTTCTTTACTGGCAACGGTCCCGAAATCTCTTTAACTATCCTCTCGACCTGAACTCCTTCGTCGCCGAGACACGCAGACCCAAATTATCTAAACCTAATACAAAGCTGTCCGAGGGTGAGCATTAATAATATTTTCCATTCAATCGATTAATAGGAGGTGGTCCTAACAACGTGGACATAAGACTAGGATCGGGAATTATTTTCAGATAAACTGGGTACAATAACTCATTACGACTATGAAATATATCTTCGCAAAGCATATTCATATATTAAATGGTTTTACACCATTCCATTGGTTACAATCGGTTATTATCGAATGATCTTGTAGTCTCTTCTACAATCCGTTGAGGATAGCTGAGAAAAAAGACGGAAGGAGACCTGTGTATGGATCTCAATGCGAGATTCTAAGCTTTTTAGGTAGTGTAATTAATATCTTCAGTTTAATGTGCACTATTCGGAATATATACTGTGACGTACTTTTTTGTTCGCGATCGACCTCACGAGAAAATGGAAGACCGACCGGCGCACAACTTACGCGATACCTTCATGTTCCAGGCAACCCAGGGGCTAACAAATTCTTCACTCGGAATACCCACGATTTTATTGGGCGCCAGGTTCCAAACGGGAACCACGTATCAATGCTTACGAGTTGTCTTCGCGTGTCTTCGTTGGCTAACTTAGCTACGCGGAGGCGTCGGGATTCAGGACAATAGTCGAATGGGTCAGACGATCACGCGGCACACAAAATAATACGGAGACTTCGATATAAAATGAAAAGATTCGTTTTATTTAATGGAATCGGTGGCGCGAAGCGCGAGGATTTCTTACAGTACCGAATTAATACGAGAGAACAAAAAAAGGAATAGCATTCGAAATGAACAGAACAAAAAAACGAATACAGATATACCATTCACAGAAAAATGTTGCGTGGTACTTCGCGTGCCTTACGAATTTGGAGTCCGATGGGGACGCGGCTAATCCGCGTTTACCACAACACGTTAACCGACCGTCAAGGACCTGTACGCGTTCTACGCGTTGAAAACTAGAAAATCACAAGTTCCTTACGGACAGAACCACACAAAACCATTCGGAAATACGTTACACAAATTCTAATCCGAAATATCGAAACAAATATCCAAACAGTGAACCCTGCCGGTCGACGGACCTTCGTGCCTTGGTCTTATTCGAGGTGAGGGGTTGTCCCTCCGCGTCTCCGTTACACCTGCAATCACCAAAATCACGAAACAAACCAAAAATCCAATAGCAAGATTCGCACGAAGTTGCGTCGCGTTCCCTTGTTCGCGTCATCCAAGAACTAAGCGTCGGCCAAATCGCATTTTGTACACTCGCGTACAAACGTTCAACCAACCAAGACCAAAACGAAATGTGCGGTGACTTCGCGTGTCCAAGCAGGATTGATTTCTCGATCTTCACGCGCTTTGTCTTCGCGTGAAGGATAGCACCCCTTCCTTTAGGCTAATGGGCGGTGATTCGCCCTGCGGACGAATCCTTCAAGTCAAAATCTTCGCCACGCGCCAGTTTCGAAGATGTCATCGCGACAGTTCATAATTTGCATAATACTCGTGGACAATACATAATTATCGGTCCTATGATGAGTCTCATTCGTCCTCGCGGAGGGTCCACCAGGCGTCCCTGGATTCCCATCTCGCGGAAATACTATTGGGCGATAACTAACGATGGGCGCTATGTCGTAGCGGTCGATAGCGGTGCTCATTCGTTGGGCGCTGTGCGCGCCACTTCCAGACGTCGTGGTTGAGTCTCAGCGGAGTAGAGCGCGTTGCTGCCGCGTGACGTTAGGCTGTCCTGCGTTGCGCGCGCCTCCTGGGTCCATAACGCTGCTCTCCAGAGATAGCGCGAGTGTCGACGCTCGCGTGTCGCAACCCCTTCTTCATTGAACTCCAGCTGGCTCTCCTTCTCCTTCTTTCCGCGTCTTCCCGGGCACGGCGAGCGAGCGATCTATTCGAACTCCGGCAGAGTACACGGGAAAACAAAATAAAATAATAAAATAATTTGACTTACGACGGTATTCATAGTCGTCCCTTAACTTGAGGGTAAGGTGTCCCTCCATGGAGGGCACTTAATTTTTAAGGGACCCTCATTTCCAATTGCATTTCATAGACAAATTTTGGTATACCCCAATGGAGTGAAACTTTTCTAGGGACTTTTGCGTAGCGTCACGTGGCAGCACCTTTAGTGACTATACGCAATACATGTATAATATACATGTATATATACAGTAGTTGCAATAGTTCTCGATGAAACATTTACGCATACAAAAGGTAAAAGAGCCACTAGAGCAACAAGGAGAATTGCATCAAATTAGAATGAGGATAGCAGAAACAGAAGCTAAAATAGCTGAAATTAAATTAGAACAGGCAATGATGGAATTTCAGGCAGTAACAGGAGAAAAATGTACTTCTTAAAAAGTTTGATATAAATATAATTTTAATGGTACATGTGCATAAGTGTATTATTTCGTCTTACCCAATGACTTACCAAAAATCATAACTAAAAATATCATTATGTACAATTTAATTGATTTCATCTTCGACCGCTGAAGGCGCTGCAGTTCAAAAATGACCCTTGAGGGACCTCACGACCACCCTCAAGGGAAGAAGCCAATCGAGGGCATCATAAGCCCTCAGTTTCGACTATGAAACGCACCCGTGAAATAAGTGAGCCAATGAGGGCCCCTTATCCCTTGAGGGACGACTATGAATACAGGCGTTAGTCGTTGATAGGCCCTTGCGGTCGGTGGATCCTGCATGGACTTTGCTGTGGCCTTACGCCACTCTCGCGTTTCGGCGTGTTTTTCCGCCGAGGACTCGACGGGTTAAATCCACCACACGTCACAATACATACAACCATTCCGCGATTTATTAGCAAGAGCCTGTGTAGTAGGACGGCGATCACGCATAAACTTTGAAGGTATTTAAATACGCATTCGTCCGATGTGTAACATTCCGCCATTTAATCCCAGACGCTCCATTCATGGATTAATGCGATGCTAGTGATGTTGGAATAGGAGGAATCCTGTATCAAATCGATTCTGATGGAAATCCATAGATCACATCACTTGGTAGTCAATGTTGCTGAATTGATATACATTACAATAGGAAAAAAACTGCTTGTGGTGATATACTGAGTATCGAAATTGCGTACACATCCATTAGGCGGTTAATTCGAAATTGAGACAGACAACCGTGGGCTCACATTCTTCAATATTTTGCTCCATACAACAGTATGCATTTAAGATAGTGTATTGTAAAAAAAAAACAATAATTTGACACCGAATTTTCTAAGCTGAAATCGCAATGGAAAATTTTATCCTGATGAAACCAAAGATCCTATTGTTTTGCTATGTCAATTAGCGTTGCCAATCGCGTCGAAAAGTTGCAAAAACACTTCACTGATCTGGAGATGTAGCATGTAACTAGAGAACAAAATACGTTTTCTGCTAAGAAATATTCAGCAAACTTAGGAAACTGATGTTTGAATCTAAAATGAACACTGGCGTGTCATGATTCCTGATAGGTTAACTAACCCTTTGATCAATATTTGTCACTCGGTCACCTGGATGTAAATAAGTCTGACGAATATATGTGAATGTATTTTTATTGGCGGAAGTTGCATAATCAAATCAAAAAATTAATTAAATCCTGGGGTTTGTATCAACATATAAAATTCCTGCACGTAGGTATAGAAGTCGAGTACCAGATGGTCTCAACCAAATGCCCAAATGAACTAGTTACCGTGGACCTCTATGGTTCAATTCCCCGGGTGATAGGTGGTGTCCAGATCATTTTTGTTGTGGTCGATATTTTTTTTAAATGAGTAAGGTAGTATCCTATGGAAAACGCCACGTTACGAGCGGCCGTTAACAAAATTATTAATGATTATGAGTGGGTTGGCTGCTCCCTGAAGGCGTTGAAACACGCCTTGCTATGCCAACGTGGAGAGATATTCCCTGAAATGTTAGAGGATGGGTGATAGATATTTGATACGCGAGTAAATGCGAATTTGTGATATATTGTTAC
>JARQTH010000033.1:18703-33512 GCA_030142595.1 Trachelus iudaicus | reverse complement strand
CCCGCGAAAATCCTTCATTCTGATTGGTGAATCTTAAATGCTTCCCATTTAAAAACTATTGCGAATTTTGGCAAACGGTTTGCGGGAGAGTACTCGGGGGACCCCCAGCGATCACCCACTTTCGGGTGTAAATGTAATTCTGGGACACCCTGTATACGATTCTAGATTCAAATGTGTGCTAAAAAATTAAAATAATATACAGAATATTTAAATTGCCACTAAACCCACTAGACTATGTAGAACCAATAAAGCCTTCAATAGTTAATCAAATTTTACAATGTAATTTCTAATAAAAACCCGTATTAGTAAATATATGGGAATGTCACTATTGTATAACTTTCAAAACGATCATTCTTAATTCTACTTTTTCAACCTGTTCCACTGATCCGTTAAATGACCTAAACATATCCAATGTAATCCTGTACCACGTTGGGATTCATTATAGAAAAAAAATGGTAACGATATACAGGGTTATTTACGGCAAATACACCGGGAGAAGTTGGCTGCGAATAGGTGATGCGATAAATCAGAGCAGTGCACCAACATTAAAAAATTAAAGTCATATAACTCGTAGCTACTCATACGCATATACAGGCTGTTCCGAAATTACCTGGCCCGATGGGTATGGCGGTGTTCTGGAGGCTTCACTGATAACGAAAATGACCTTCGTTTTGTCCGGAAGCTCTTAGTTTTTAAATGGGAGCAGGTCAAAGTTGATCAATCAGAGCGAAGCATCAATAGAAATGGTAGGCACCTTCGAACTCTGAGTTTTCTTCCCTCGCTTTTGTTTCTCTGTGGCAATAGGCAGACTGAAACCAGGCGAAGCCATGCCTATTAGATATCACTCGCTGAGAACAGTCAGATCTTTATTATTTCCTACATTATCATAAAATATTGCAGTTCTCAGTTAGTGCATGAATGTTCTCAGCGAGTGGCACCTAATAGGCACGGCTTCGACTGGTTTCAGTCTGCCCATAGCCACTGAGAAACAAAAGCGAGGAAAGAAAACTCAGAGGTCGAAGGTGCCTACCATTTCTGTTGATGCTTCGCTCTGATTGGTCAACTTTGACCTGCTCCCATTTAAAAACTAAGAGCTTCCTGACAAAACGAAGGTCATTTTCGTGATCAGTGAAGTCTCCCGAATACCGCCATACCCACCGGGTCAGGTAATTTCGGAACACCCTGTATATGCAAGGTGATTGACCAGAAACCAAACTTCCATATATCTCGATGACATTATATGACCTGTGCCTGTCAGCGCACATTTTACCTACGCTCTGTCAAAAGCTCGACCTATCACAGTGGCTCTGCGTAACATCACTCTCTCACTAGTTATCGCGTTTCAGAGCCCCATATGCACGATTATACAGATATTCGATTGTATGGTCCTTTTAAATGTATGTTACTCTACCATAACGTTCGATAATCGCATCTTATTGATAAAGCAGAGAATGGAAAGATAGGATGACTCTACTCTACCGATTTTATTATAGTCTGTTTAGGGTTAATTCTTTCATAATTTTACCCCGAATCAATATGGTATTTACGTCCTAAAAAGTCGAAGGTCATAAGACGTCGTGGACAGGGATGGAACAGTTACTGACGACTAAAAGAAATTAAAATCGACATACTTTTAATGAAGTATAGATCATTGTAGAAGGTAACATTATCCCGGGTAGAAATTTGTGAGGGCTTGCCTGACCAGGATCAGGCCCCGATCAGGCAATGACACAGCTGGCCCTATTACGAAATACCTGACTTGGTCCGTATCAGGCAATTTTACGGAAAACTCTATAATGGAAAATCTGACTTGACCGTAGTCAGACGTTATTCAGAGTTGCCGTATTAGGTGTGAAATCAGGCAATACTGGAATCGCTCTAATATGAGGCTATACGACATATATGTATATACTGGAACTTGTTTACACTTTTATCGTCTGTGGCAGACCAAAGTTTGACGATGATTTTCGGTGACGGTATGAACCTTAATCAAAAGAAATGGTATTATCTTCATAAAGCTGTGAATGCAAGTAAAAACACGTTGACAGGTACGTTATAGGTATTTATAAATTCTATTTGCACTGGCTTTCCTCCTTTGTACCCTACAACATTCGTCTAACACATTTTGCTGTCTCGCTCTTCCTTAAACAGATATTCAACCGTCCTGTTTCAAATGGGACATCCTGTATAATACTTGAGTAAAAAGTTGTTTAATTAAGTTCAATGTATAATAAAATAATCACATAAAATATATTCATATAAAATATATTTACACGGCTTTGCAATGTATTAACCTTTCTGTAATAAAAAAAAAATATATAATATATGAAGTAACTAGGACAACCTTACAATGGCCCGGTCAGACAGCCCGTTCAGGGCCATATGTGACACAACGTTACAATTCGAGTCAGGGCGTAATCAGGCTGCCCTAAAAGTGCCCTATTGAGGCAGTCGGGCAACCTGATCACGCCCTGATCAGGGCCGTATTAGAATTTCTACCCGGGATACTTTTAGATTCAAATTGAAATTATGAGCGGAATGAAGATAAATGGAGAGTGATTCCAAAGTATTGAAATATCAACTGAATTACATTATAACGGGGTGCCCGGCTCGTCCCCGCTATAATTAATTTGTTCACAGAGCCGCCAGAAAGCGCTAGAGGGCTAGGAATTTCCGAAAAATTATGAGTTCTGATCGGGAATCGAACCCGATACCTTCGGACTGCCAAGTCGGGCACTTACCACTGTGCCACCGAATCCACTGTCCAACCTGATACGTCTTATCTATTTATTTTTCGGTCATTCGTAGGTGGAGCCCCCTCCAGCTCTGTAACGTCACGTTACAACATATATCGATATTCAAGTACAGTCATTCGAATTATTAAGGAAATTGACGGAATTGAACTCTTACTTGCGAGGTAATCTGATACTTAATCGCGAGCAGGGATTTCACTTAGGTGTTAAGTGTGAGACAGAAGTCAATTTGGGAATTTGGTTAAGAAATCGAATGTTGATCAAGATAAGGACAATTGTACGAATACGGGATCTAATAAACTCAACATAATATTTATCCTAAAATGAAATAAAATAACTTACGTTCATCAGGAAGGCTCTCAATAAGGTTTGCAAGTTTGAGGAATTGAAGTTTTCGGACCTTGAATCAACGAGAAAACATTTAGACAGAGTTTGGAATCTGGACTCGAACTTATAAAATGAAAATCTGAATTTATGCTCTAAATTTCAACTTAGACCTTTTCTTACATTAAGAGTAGTATAGCTGTGGGCATTCTGGCTCAAGATTCCTGTAACCGACTTATACCGTATAACGGGGTGCCCGGCTCCTCGCCGCTATAATTAATTTATTCACAGAGCCGCCAGGGAGCGCTATCGGGCTAGGAATTTCCGAAAAATTAGGAGTTCTGATCGGGATTCGAACCCGATACCTTCGGACTGCCAAGTCGAGCACTTACCACTGTGCCACCGAACCCACTGTCCGACCTGATAAGTCCTATTTATTTACTTTTCGGTCATTCCTAAGTGGTATCCTCTTCAGCTCTGTAACGCCACGTTACAACCGACACTCTAGCACCTTCGAAGGTGGATGTCCGTGCTAAGTTGCCGTCGTGAGCTCTGCGATTTCCGGAAGCGACGCCATCAAGACCGCTCGATTCTAAGAATTTTTGCTCGATTCCGGGAATTTTGCGTCACATTCCAGGAATTTTGCGCTCGGTTCTAGGAATTACACACGATCTAGAACCTTCTAGAACCTTCTAGAAGCTTTGATGGTTCGTGTCCGTGCTAAGCCGCGAAGGATCGCAGGTTTCGGACGGCAACCCCCATCCCGAAGCTTTCGATGACTCCCCCCCCCCCCCCCCCATGCACACTTCAGGCGGCACCCGGACACTCATTTGATCTTTTTATTCAGAATATCGAATTACCGCAGAAGATAACGACTCTTTGAGCACTTCCCAATACGCGTCGGAAATTTTTTTATGTAGAGTTCGAGCTCAAAGTGCATAGTTCGGGTAGGTGTCTTATCGCTCGAACCCGTGCAAAACAATTCCTAAAAAATCTTGAAACCTTCGTATGAAAGGCTGTTCGATGATGCGCAGCGATCATTGTCCGTCAAACCTTCAAGTTCACTATTGCTGTCGGTGAAAAATAAGCGATTCTGCTCCATTTCGAGGAAGTGAAACGAAGAGAGATATTAACAATCTTGTGAAAAGTTTGAAGATCAACTAAGAAAAATGGACTTCTCGAAAATTAACAAAGTGGGTCGTTTGGACGCATATCTTCCAACGAAAAAGTTGTCAGAACTAGAGGTTCAAAAGAAATACAAGATTAGTTGTATTTCGAAGATTGAAACAAAATACGGAATGAGATTAATCGTTGACATTGAAAACAGCTTCTTAACGATTTTACCAGCGAGGATGTCTAAAGTCTTAAAAAACGATAACGATTTGTTCCAAAACATGTTGCTGACGAAGATCGACTTCTCATGCGTTACTTGGGTAAATAGTACAATCAGATTGAGTTTCAATGTTTGTAAACGTTTATACGTATGCTCTTAATAGTACTATGTATACGTGTTAAATAAATATACAATTTATTATATCTTATATCTTTATTCATAATCAAAAAATATACATTCCGATAATCAGTTCCTTTACAATGTCACATTTTCAGTTGAGCAATTAAAATGTGGAGCATGATGATTTGTGCATCGAGTAAACGAGTTTTTGCGCAATTTTTGCAACGAAGGGCAATTCAGATCTCCCAGACCCACGATGTGCTCCGAATCGTCCAATGAAATCTTTTAACGAAATTTTCTTTTCCAATCCTTTTATAATACATAGATCTTAGATGAATTTTGCAAGATGACACGAAGAACGTTTCTACCTTAATTGTAAGCAACATCCCCAGCGCACCAAGAGATCCCATGAAAATTGCGTTCCAACCACAAATTCATACTCTTGTACTTGGCGGGGAATCATTTCCGTAGACAAGGTGGTTGAAAGAGAAACGTTGCAGGATCAGAGAAATTGCTGCAGTCTCCAATCACGGATAGCTCCTTCAAGACGAACTCGTTCGAGGGTTTCTTGAAACTTTGTACGTCTACAATGAATTCCATTTTTTGATGAACTACGCAGGGAAAGACGATTGCAGCCTCTTTATACCAATTTTTTCACCCCACCACTGATCGGGTTGTATTCGACTATACGATTGTGCAGGATCAGATAGAATGCAGGGCAGGGAAATTGTCTTGCGCCTCGAATTCCAGACGAATATCGACAGGTCCAAGTTTGTGGGACTCGTTTTGTTTGGAGCAATCGATAACGATCAATGGAGCGTACTCGAGAAATTCGTTCTTCTTCAGCAAAGGTTCGGGATCCTTGCCACAGTAGGTAGCTTGAAACTTTGCATACATCTCTTACAGCAGAGCAAACTGATTATGATCAATGTCAAGCTTCAGATTTCCGTAGGGATAACATTGCGAATTCAGAAAGAGCTTAACGTCTCTGATGTTGCAGTAGTCAAAGTGACTAGCGTTCTTATTTTTCTTGTTCTTTCTGCTCGTTTTAAAACCCAGTATCACGTATCGTGGTTTTTCCAACTGAGTCGACGTCTTGACGGTCCACACGTGTTTCGAAGTGGTGGGGAGTAGAGGGTACTCGTACAGCTACCAGGTACGAAAGCTCACGGAGATGGGTGCATCCCTCTCGATGAATCTTAGCAATGGTATCTTTCATCGATCCGACACCTTTACGTACGTTATCAGCTATTCCAATTTTGGAATTACGACTTTGCATTCTTTCGGAGCAGTTTGCACTATTGCATTGGCATCGCTCTTTGCTCTCGTCAGAATCAACTCGTGTTTAGCGTTGACGACGATCTTGCGATAATCTTTGGCAAAACCCAGTATTAGACTCCGCGGAATGGATACGTCGAAGTAACCGTCTGTATTGTTCAATTTCTCCCGTTCATTGACGTCGAGCCAACCGGCGTTCTCCATCAAGGAACGTTGACCGGGACTCAGGGAAGCGTATCCCTTCATGAGACTCGTGAGACCGACGTTCTTGTTGCAGTCGATCTCTATAGCGTTCATTTCTTAGCGAATCTCCTCGAAGAGATGGCAAATGGCATTGTTGACCAGAGTCGTGCTCGCAGTCGCTTTGGACCCATCTTCCTTCGCCAGCTTTTCATATACGTGTAGTGAACTTTTGCTCGGTAGTAAGCACAGGTCTTGATGTTGAACGGAGATTCGAACCTCGTCGCTGTTGTTGAACGTTGACGAGGCGTAAGGTTGATGTGCATGCATTTCACAATGTGCTACAGATTCATCGAAGACGATCGGTGCCTGAATGTTCAGCGCTTCTTCGTCCATGATACGCGGCAGACGAAAACAATGCAATAGAACGAACGCTTTAGTTTCCTCTTGTGACCTTGAATTCTAGGTTTTCCAGAAACTAGACGTTTCGACGTGTTAGCGCCTTGGGAAGCAGTCGACGACTGATACCTCTTTGGCATATCGGCCTGTTATTATAAACACTGCTAATTTTCCTATTGTAGACGATACCTATTATCGTATGGATCTGACGTGCAGCCTGATCGTTACGACTTCTCTTTGAAAATTCACCAGGTCCCCGTCTTCATCGACTATTCGAAGCTGCAGGTGATCTATCGTCTGGGTGGCGATTGGTAGATAAATGACGTGCGATACCACCTCTATGATCTTGTATCCGGGTGGCCCGACCAGAAAGAATTCGTGTATGGTGTGCTCTTTACGTTCGTTGATGTAAGCGCCCGTCGTGATGTTGCATTCGACTCGTAGGACGTTCACCTTGAGAATGGCTACTGGTACGTCGGACATGTGTAATTTATTAGCTTCCAAAACGCTATGAGTGATGCCCAATAAGCGGCCTATGGAATCGTTGGGTCGAAAGTCGACATCGCGGTTGCACTTAATTTCGCTGCACAACGTATTATTGTTAGGTTTAATCTAAATGTCGATGCTCTTGTCCGTCAACACGCTATTTCGCAATCGAATTGAAGGTCAGCAATTCGATGAGTCCCAGAGTGTAATTTTTGTACGGGGAAAGCTCGATAGGAGGGAAGTATTCGGCTTCCAGTATGGAGGAGGTGCCTCATAAAGTTAACGTGAATGAATCCTACATGATTGCGAACGCTCGACTGATCTTGTGAAATTGCATAGCAAGTTTATATAGACGATACTTGTTTTTACGATTTAATAGGCCACACAGGAACTTTAGACACAAGTGTCCGCATGCGGAAGTATTGTACTCCTGATATCGCTTGTAATTGTACTTTACACTACCAACACCGAGATATCCGATAAGATCTAGCGGTGGTCGAAAATTGCCGAAACTGTTGAAATAAATGACTCAATCTTTCATCTTCTTGTACGCGACCCAATGTGTTTCTGGACCATCTTCGTCGTCGTGATTGACGACTGCCGACTCGTACTTGTACGGCCCGCCCTTCGGCATAGCGTTCCACATGACGACTCCGCGAAAATATAGAATCTTCATGATCTTGGCGTACTTTAGCAGATCCGCATCGGTCAATGCTCGGCGTGGTAGTTTCACTTCAAGTTTTTTGGCTTCAGATGAAGGCCTAGTCCTTTCTTGTAGGGTTTCAAGTACAGTCCATTGCCTAGCGCGATGGCTTCCATCGCCTCGTTGTGTCTCTGACTTTCCTTCAGTTGTTCATCGCATCACTTTCTTTATTGTTTCACAGCAGCTTGTGCACCCTTGAGAGCAGATCTGATAGCTACCCCTGCACCGTTGCTAGGAATCGCTTGGCGATCGCTTGGCTTCCTCGATGACTTTTCTCAGCGTTACAGTCTTTGGCTTCTTCTTCTTTTTCTTCTTAAGTCTCAAACCGAGTTTCGACTTGGCACTCATTACATTCGCTACGGACCAGGCCGCCACCTTCTCGGCGAGACTCGCGTCTTTGGCGAAAACGAGCTTCCAAGCTTCGTCAGCCAGTACCCTGTCCGCCGCCCCTCTGTGTTTGAGGTTGTCTCGATTCTTCGAGTAGGAGATGTCGTGTTTTTGCAGGCTGCGTCCAGGGGGTTGATGCCTGGATCGCCTCGTGCGATTCTCTTTGCTAATTTCCTAGTGGGCCCACAGTACTGATAATCGGGTATATGTAGCTCAACGGGTAGGCTGTTGATGATCCTGTTGACTAATACTCTACCACGATGAGATTTTTTTCATCCCAACGCGTTTACGCTCAGGATGCACAATCATGTCCCTGCGGTGAAACAGTTCCGACTGAACAGCGATCCTTATAAACTCATTGTTTATAGTTTCCACGTTAGTCAAGATTGAGATAAGGTTCGAGAAACAGTCCGTCAGGTTACCTGTAACGAACTTTGACAAAATCGTGCGAGTAAAGGAGAAGAAGGAGGCCAAGCGACACGGCGAAATACTGCCAAACAGTATACGAGCAGTGTTATGCGGACCATCCAATTGCGGCAAGACGAACGCATTGCTCGATCTCATAATTCATTCTAACGGATTAAGGTTCGAAAACGTCTACGTATACTCAAAATCGCTTCATCAGCCAAAGTACAAGTTTTTAGAACGTTTACTCGCATCCGTGGACGGCGTCGAGTACTTTCCCTTTACGGAACACAAATAAGTGCAACGAGGCACGTCGAAATTCGATGATTATTTACGACGACATAGCTTGCGAGAAGCAAGATAACATCATAGCATTCTTCAGCATGGGACGGCACAGGGACGTTGACTGTTTCTATCTCTCTCAGACGTACGCTCGAATTCCCAAACATCTGACACGGGACAATGCTAATCTGCTAATGCTCTTTAAGCAGGATGAAATGAATCTCGAGCATGTGTACGATGACCATGTAGTAAACACAGTTTAAAGACCTGTGCTCGGCATGCTGGAACGGCGATAAGTACGGGTTTCTCGTAATCGACAGGGACAGCGACCTCGACGGAGCCAGATAGAGGAAAGGATTCGATTGCTTCCTGAGCATAAATGAATGATCATTGGAAAAATGAATACAGTAGCGTTTTGGATTCAGCAGCGACAACATGCAACGCAGAAAACTCAGGAGCAAAAAGACGTCTCACGCCAAATCGCTAAAGCCAGCAATGCAATTCGCAAAAAGCATAGAATGATAAAATTGGGTAGAGAGAACGTCGAACAGACGATGAGTGAGGTCCTCAAACCGGTAGTGACTCCACTGCAGAAACTAGTGCCTGCATCTCAGCCGGAGCGTATTCTTATCAAAGACGAGATTAAGGATGAAATAAAGCAAAACGCAAGAGCGGATGATACGCTTGGAACGATTGATGAGTCCTTCAAGTCGCTAAAGAATGATTGTTTCGAGGAAGTCGATGATAGTAGAAGATGAAAACGAAGAAGAAGAAGAAGACGAAGGCAAACAGATTGACGAAGATGAAGGAGATAACGATGACGCAGATGCACCTGTTAATCAGAACGATCCTATGCAACGGTATCTCAATATGCTGCTATCAAGGCAGAATAAACAATTGGATACCGCCTATGATGTGCGTAAACTCACCAAGAACAAATTGATGATAGGCCATCAGCTTTGAGGGTGATCGAATCCATATAGGCGATACGAATTATTTGAAAACTGCGGGTTTGATCGTACTCTTGTTTAGGAAGGTACCTGACAAGACTAGTATAACCCAGGATGACTTGAACAATTACAAAAACATTATTTTAACGACGAATGCACATAGAAAGTACTATAAACCTGATGATGCAATTCGTAGGAGCAAGAGTTTCAAGTTTAATAACGTTATTACAAAACTGATCAAACAGCCCCCCGTAACGGACAAAGGTATAGTACCGCGTTACATGATCGCTGCCAAGGACGGGCGAACGGATTACGTGTACTGGGACGATCCCAACGAACTGGTAGACCGTCTTCGCCTGCTCCTTGCGTCTCAGGAAGCTGGTAACCCCAGTCACTCGAACGAAATCGCATCGATAATCGAAGAATTACGTGAGGCGGATATCATTTATTAATTCGATAAATCGATCACGTTCGTTACTTTGAATATGAGCGTCGACATGTTTGGACGTCAATTGAGTAACAGGACCGCGGTTACGAGTAGCCGTGGTTTCCCTGGCGCCAGATTCAAATTCACTGCTGCTGGACAATACGACATTGATAACAAGAGGCTGTGCAACGTGGCCAATCCCAAGGAGGAAAACGACGCTGTGACCTTGAATCTGATGAAAACTGTAGTGAAGCAGGAGGTCAATACGGTGTTTCAAGTGATTGCTATAATGCGCAATGATATCGATAACAACAACTTGATGATTCAATCTCTCGATTCTACCACGAAGGAAGCGTTGAAACGAATGCAAGCTGATATCGAGCCAGGACAAGAATTGGCTATTCGCAACTCTCTGATCATTTCCCAGCTGGACGCCAGACTGAGTGCGCTGGAGAATGGATGGAAAAAAGTTAACGGTGGTGAAGGAACTGCATAGACCTGCCAGAAGAAATTACCAGCGCCGGCACGTTGACATCCGTGAGTTGAACGAGACTTGGCAAGCGGATCTTGTTGAAATGTCAGCGTACGCCAGAGAGAACCGCAGATACAAGTATTTGCTCACTGTTATCGATATATTTTCAAAGTTTGCTTGGGCCGTGCCAGCGAAGAACAAGAACGCTAAAGACGTGACAGCAGCTATGAGATCTGTACTGGCGCAGGGTCGAATCCCGAAAAAATTCCATGTTAACCGAGGCCGAGAGTTTTACCATTCCGAATTCAAGGATCTTATGCAAAAACACGGTATTACCCTATATTCGACATTCAGTAAATTGAAGGCGTCGATCTGCGAGCGCTTTCATCATACTCTGAAAAGTAAGATGTGGATGCAGTTTAGCCTACAGGGCAATCACCGGTGGCTGGATATCTTATCGGATTTGGTATCCTCTTACAACAACAGTAAACATCGCACCATTGGTATGAAGCCGACAGATGTGACTGCTCTTAACGAGAAGGAACTACTGCAACGGGTGTACAAGAAATTCAAAGTCAAATCCACACTTGAACGATCAAAGTTTAAAGTCGGCGACAGAGTACGAATCAGCAAATTTAAACATATCTTCGAAAAGGCTACACACCGAATTGGACAACTGAAATTTTCACGATAACTCGAGTGAGGAATGCCGATCCGGTGACGTACAATCTAAAGGACTACCAGGATCATCCCATCGAAGGTGGTTTCTACGAGCATGAACTTACCAGCGTCAAGTATCCCGACGTATATCTCGTGGAGAGGGTACTGAGGAAACTTGGAAACAAGTTATTTGTGAAATAGTTAGAGTTCGATGATTCGCACAATAGTTGGATCGATAAGTCAGATTTTTAAGGTGTTTGAAACAAATCAGAACTAAAATATTTATTATGTCTTGCTATTTATATTTTCTTACATATTATTTACATTGATATAGAATATTTACATTCTTATTATATACATCTTACATTTTATAACCCCACGGTAGGGTGTCGGTCGTACTAGAAAGAATGACCCTTTTGTCGTAATTCCAGATCAGTGCTATTTTTTGTTGTTGTACTGCATAAACTTTTTTTTTACTCTGAATTAAATTTTGAGTTTTAACTAAATTTGTGTTTTATGAAAGACATTGCCTGTAATCGTTAAAAGTGATTGTCTTTAGTGTGGATCCTTTTACGCCCTTAGCTCGCTTTTTATCTTTGCCTTCTCCTAACACTCTGAATGAATACAATTTTGCTCGTAATCCTATAAATTCAGCCATAATTTTCCCATTGTTTTCATCCTTCATCAGACCCAATATTTTTTTATTTGCTAGTGGTATGCCGTAAACATTATCTGGGGGATAGTCTGAAATATCGAATTTATCTAGATCACGTTTGATATAATCATATATGTTCGGAACGGTAAAATGATAAAGAAGACTATCAATGTCAGTATACATTAATTTAGCTTGGTTACCAAACGTATTCTTTATGTAATTATAATGGAAGTCATAAATATATATTTTGGAGAGATCGAGAATGGAAAATCCTGCATATATTGGCTTATTGAACTTAATTTTGACACGACTTAGCTCGATTATAACCATATCTTCATAAAAGACAGTGCAGCTATGGAAATTTGGTTTCGCTATAAGAGCCTTTGCTCCATACCTTCCATCCCATTTCGTAATGAATCTAACATCTTTTTGTTTTCTAGCATTTTCCATTGTTTTGCCAAAAACCGCGTTATTCATAAGTTTAAAGAATTTCTTTTTGAAGATCATTATCCGATTTTTTTCTCATTTCAATATTCAATAGCCCGTAAGAGAATTATCGGGAATATTGCAAATATGTAGTTTTTCAAAATATTTTTCCCACTTGAAGGAGCCAAATGACAAAAATTGGCTCATAGCTGCACCGTACAAGTTATTTACATCGTAGTACATAAGATATGATTCTTCTTTGCTTGGATCGAACTCTGCGCCCATAAATCTGTTGTTCACTTTAGCATACCTGTTTGAACGTTGAGCTATGCCACCTCGAATTCCTCTCTCAATGAATAACAACATCTCTACGTCCGTTAACAACACAAGTTCAACGCCAGTACACTTGAGCATAGCGTCAAATGCAAGGCCTGGTGCAGTATAATAATGAAGAGGATCTAAATTGTATATAGAGGAGCAATTACGTCTGAAATTTTTAAAGATATCAGCCAAAAGTAAAACATCCGTTTTCAAATACAAATCAGAATATTAGCCTAATGTTTTTATGTGAAAAGTTTGCCAAACTGTAGATACATGTACATAATCTGAATCTGAAATTTCTTCATTGTTTAATTCTGAATAAAATTTTTCTTTAGACGGTAATTGCTCATCATCGAGTTTCGTCCAACTGTCCACGTAATCGTAAGGAAAAACACCTTTTCTGATTAATAAGTTAAACTGGTCTTCACTGCTGCAATGTTTACGTATGACTCATTTTTCGCTACTTTTCAGATACGAGGATAGTTTATCAATACTGCTTGGCATAAACCTAAATGAATCGATAAATCTGAAATTTACGATTGTATCTTTAACGCTTTTCGTAAAGGATATATATATCGTTCCTTGTTTACTGGCATTAAGTTCATTGAACCTTCGAAGGATGTTGCTAAGGCTTTAATCAAGAAATGCGAGCCATAAACAGATAAGTTATGAAACACAACAGGAATGTTATGCGAGTTCTTATAATTTAAATTACAACTCTGATGCGCAGCATCTCGATATTTATCCGTAAAGTGACAATGATCGCGATGCTTGACATCTCGAGATGTGAACGATTTTTCACAAATGCGACAAATCTGTATAGAATAAAATTCATTTTTCTGTTGGAAATTCAATGGTTCCATAGATACGCTACGTTTAAGGTGAAATTCTACGAATTGAGCTAACTCTTGTAATTCATTCATAAAGCATTGAATGCAATTATTTCCACAATTGGCTTTAAATTTGGAGATGAAGTCGTCAAAGTTACATTGTAGATAGTACGCGATGCTGTGTGGAACATGCATCTGATAGACCGTTGTGTCTGACGATTTAGAAACATCCATTACTGCCTCTAAAATACACTCAACGTCAGCGTATATAACAAACGGTACAACTTCTTTGTGTTTACAAATTTTGAATTTTAGAATTTTATCCTTTTCATTAGGTAATTCGACTCTGCAATTATTTATATTTATACAGTCGAGTTTATATTTTTGGAAAGAAGTTTCTGTTGTGAAGTGGCATAGGCATCTATCGCACAGTATGATACAACCATGATGCTTTGAAATTTGAGACCTCAATGAGCGAGACAAATTTCGGATCCAAGCAAAGTGGTAAACATTACAATGTGTGAAATTTATTTCATCTCCGTTCAAATAAATTTCTGTTTCTAACATAGGTAGGTGAATCCTTTCTTTATCTGATTTTTGCTGGCTTAGGTAAATTGGTACTATCTCATTACCACTATCACACTCTATACCGTAAACGTTAATTACTAAATCATTCATCTTTTCGAATTTTGGAATATCCTTTAAGCCAATGGGAAAATTTAAACCTTCATACCTTAGCATTGAGCTGAAATGCGGATATGAATGAATCCTGTCTACATTTTTTTTAGCTGGATGAAGAGCTGCCGTAACAGACTACAGAAAACAGTACGGATCGTTGTTTCTAATGTTTACGACTGCTTTCTTACGTTGCACATCCTTCGGTATTTCGATGAAGGTAGACAGACCACCGTGTATTGGAATATATTTGTTGATGTTCACCGCCAAGTTTATAATTTCAAGCAATGACTAGCCTGATTCCCTCTCTTGAAAGTCTTTAATGTTTGTCAGTATTTTTACATTTGTGTTAATTCAATAGCTAATATCAGTGGACGGTAGTATAACTTCGTTTTTAGTGTTGAAAAAATTTAGCTCTTCGAAAATCTCCCCAGCTTTCATGGTTTCGAATTTGCAAGACAAGACGACGTTCACTTTCAAATTTCCGTCCTTTCGAAGTGCGTTTTTCGCTCTAACGGTAAACAATTTTCTGGAATCTTCCAAGAAATGACCCAAGTCCTTATGCCGCAAGTTTATAATGACTCCAGTCCTTATTCTTCTCTTAAAGGCAGATCCCCCAAAAAACACTTACGTGTAAAAAACTAAGCCAAGTACAGAAGTGCTGTGTTTACATTACTACTGCTTCCGGTAGTTGATTATGATTTAATGGTCATTCAACAATTTATGAAACTTTAGGTGATTCC
>JARQTH010000033.1:3024-18603 GCA_030142595.1 Trachelus iudaicus | reverse complement strand
TCTCTCTGCCTCTCTCTCTCTCTCTGCCTCTCTCTCTCTCTCTGCCTCTCTCTCTCTCTCTGCCTCTCTCTCTCTCTGCCTCTCTCTCTCTCTCTCTGCCTCTCTCTCTGCCTCTCTCTCTCTCTGCCTCTCTCTCTGCCTCTCTCTCTCTCTCTCTCTCTCTCTCTCTCTCTCTCTCTCTCTCTCTCTCTCTCTCTCTCCGAGCCCATTGAGCTCGTTTCGACTTTTCGATACCTTGGTGTGATCCTAGATAGCACACTCTCTTGGACTGATCACGTTGCCTTAACCTGTAGAGAATCTGCTGGGGCTCTATATCGTATACGCATGTCTGGGAATGATTTAAGCTTAACGTTAAAATGTCGCCTCGTTACTGCTGTGGTCTTTCCAATTTTTGACTACTGCGCCGCTGCCCTCACTAACTTGTCGGACGTTCTAGAGAGGAAGCTTCAAATATCACTCAATAACTGCGTTCGACTTTTGCTAGGATTACCCAGGTCAGCACACATCTCGCGGCATAGGCGAAAGCTTCGGTGGCTTGAGATGCGCAATCGACGGTTATTTTTCATTGCCTGCCTGTTCTATAAAATTCTATGTTTGGGCATGCCGAACCTCTTCGCTGATCAGTTTAAACTTAGACCTAATATTGCTAGGCATCGTAATCCCTCGCGAACGGATACCTTGCATCCACCGCCCACTCGAACAGTGACCTCACAGAAGTCTTTTCTAGTAACGGGTATTCATTTCTGGAACTCTTTACCTCCTGAGATCACCACAGCTGCTAGTTTTGCTGAGTTCCACTCAAAGTGTTTCTTTCATTTATTGGCTGAGGAGAAGTACGAAACTGATCTGTAGTAGTAGCTAAGTAGCTCGATTGAGCTACTCTTATGAAATACCTCATATTATGCTTATTTTTGTTTTGTTAAGTAACACTTTATTCTATTTTATTTTATTTCATTTATTTTGTATTATTATTTTTAATGTATATCTACATAGGTACTTCCTATTGCATGTCTAATACTATTGTTGCTCGCTTTGTATGTCACTATTAATTACTTATTATATTCTATGCACATATTTTCCTCGCTTAGAGGTGATTACTGTACTGCAAGAATTAGTTGCTTATGTTTTTCTTGTTATATATATATATTTTTCTTTTTTCTTTTTGGCTCACTCACTGAACCTTGACAGTAATGTAATTCTTGTCTGCGGTCCTTAGGGAGCCATGCTCCAGGATCGAATAAACCATACCTCTACTCTACTCTACTCTACTCTCTCTCTCTCTCCCTCTCTCTTCCGGCTACAGGAGTGGCTTCAGCACCCAATCACCTCTACTAAGGGTCAACGACGACATCCGTAAAGGCATTGACGATAAAGAAATAACTATCCTTATCCTTTTCGATTTTAGTAAGGCATTCGACACTATTTCTCACCTTCGTCTCTTAACTAAACTCAAAACTTTCGGCTTCTCCGACTCCACACTCGCCTGGTTTTACACTTACCTTACTGGTCGTACCCAAGCAGTTATAGATGAGCGCAACAACATTTCTCAGTGGCAAGCAGTAACATCTCAGGTACCCCAGGTTTCTGTGCTAGGTCCACTGCTCTACTTTGCGTTTATCAATGACATCAGCACTTGTCTCAAATACTCTAGTCATATGATATTCGCAGATAATATCCAGATCTACCTCCGTTGTCCACCGAGACTGCTACAGCAAGTTCTTGATTGTATCGCTTCTGACGCTTCTGCTATTTTCGACTGCGCTACCACGAATGGACTGAAGCTCAACATCTCTAAATCTAAAGTGCTAATCATAGGCAGCAATCTGTATGTGCGCTCTCTAAACACTATTTTTCCACCCATTGCGGTAAACGAAGTAGTTCTGCCGTATGTCGACGAAGCGCGCAACCTCGGAGTGACCATGAGCGCCAATCTCTCCTGGGCTAGTTATGCTTGTTTTCATCTCTCATAAAGTCCATTTCTCTCTTCATAAGCTTAAATACCACAAGCATTCTCTATCTCAACAGCTGAGAATCAAGCTAGTAACCACTTTAGTTTTCCCGCTCATCGACTACTGCTGCCGAGTGTACCACGACCTAACAGGCGAGCTTGACACAAAATTACAGCGGCTCATTAACTGTGCTATCCGTTTCGTTTTTTATCTGCGCCGTGACCAACATATCACGCCCTACAGAGAAGAATCGCGTCAGAGCAGTGATAGCGAGCGGACGTGTTTCGGCTGAGCTCCGGAAAGCCGGCTTCGCTTACGCGCAACGTCGTGACTATGTATACACCATGTGTATATCTTCGAAGTACGAGGAGTTTACCTGTGAACTATGGGAATATTCAGCAAATTGTGAACTGTGTATTGTGCGAAACCGCATTATCGACGGAATTCTTTCCTGAGAAACTAGAGAAATGGCTATCATGCCAAATTAAAGGACAAACAGTGCAGTGCCCCACATGTGAGTCATCGAACTACGTGAAAAGTTTCCTGCAGCCAAAAGTGATTCTAAGTGATAGCTGTGTCTCATCTGAAATCGAGGTCGTGTTATACATAGCTCTAACAGATGGTCTAATATCAATGCAAATAACAACGGTCTGTGAAAAGTGCAATACGAGGCCGAGAGCCTGTATTATTCCACAGGATGAGTTCGAGGTGCGGGACTTTGTTGAATGTGACACGCCGTGGCATGAAAATAAGTGGTCGCGGTTTCAAGCTTCACACAAAACCGCACGGAAGGCAAAGACTACAGCAAGGTCGAATTCGACATCTAAGAGACAGCTTAGCGACAACGAATGTCATGACTCCAATGTGGAAGATAGTGACAACGAACAAAGCATCCAAAGTGTAAACATGCAACAGGCGAGAACGTGCCACGCGCAGAGCTCTGCACACGTACACATGCCGCAACCAAGGAACAAGGTCAACAGCCACATCAGCGAGGAACAACAAAGTACCCAGGATACTTCAATGAACACTGAGGTCAGCGACACCTCGGGCGCTGCCCCTGCACAAGTGGAAGTGAATGACGCAATGGATACGACTCTGCCGGATCCGTCACCTAAAAGCCGTTGGCCGCCTCCTATTACAATCACGTAGGCCAACCTCTTGGCAACAGCAGAAGGAGTATCCATCCTCACAAAACTGGCGAGAAGGTGCAAGGATGAGTTGAAGCCGAACCCAAGGACCGGTAGAGCATACATACGCGCATACTGCACAGCGGGACATTCGGAAATAATACCTCAAATCGCAGAATGTGCAATATTTCACACACGCGGGCCGTGGCGTGAGGTCCAAGACGCGTAAGTACATCATTAAAGGTATATACGCCCTCGGCTGGACCGAAGAGGACATTCGAAGTGACATGGAAAGACTGTATGGATTCAAAATTGTTCGCGCCTCAATCCTTCGATCCAAGACATCTGTGCAGTACGACTGCTGGGAATGCTGACACCCATTATCGGCTGGCGCTCAAAAGCGTCAGAGGAAACAAAACTCATGGTAATACACGCCTGTCTGCTGCCAGTGCTGGAATACAGAGTGGTCCAATTACTCCCCAGAGTCAGCAAGAGCAACGTACGGAAGCTAGAAGTAATTTACAAAAAGGCGATTAAAAGAGCCGGTAACCTGCCGACATCATTCCCAATGAACGACTTATGGGAAATGCTAGATGAGGATCCATTTCATCTGCGAATACAGACTCTTCACCGAGAGCAACTTGACACCTTCGTCGAACATGGAATAACTGACCTAGCGCAAAATGTGCACACGTCAGCCACATTCACGAGATATGGACAGCACAACCTGCTGCTCCCTAACAGACGCATGGGTGACCTGCCAAAGCTTTCCAGACAGCAAAGGCAGAGCAACCCATCAAAACGAAGGAATACTTTTATATACCGAAAGCAACTGTAAGCATCGTCTCCCGGTACCCCCCATATAGACATGCTGGAAAACCAAGGGACGATCACACAACCTGGAAAAAGTGAAAAAAACATCGTTCGCGGGTGCAACAAAGGCGCCATAACACACGCCCGCTAACCAAAGCTGATAACTGCCACACTTCTGGACTGTCGGAACACCCAACCGTAAAAGCCCAGCAAAACGTTTATAGGAATAACGTTAAGCACACCAAACAGAATAAATGTAATACACCAATCATAAATAATAAAGAATATCTATCTATCTATCTACGCCCTACAGACATCGTCTCGGTTGGTTATCGGTCACAAATCGGAGGATATATTTCCTTGGAGCATATGTTTACGAAATTCAACATGGAAACGGTGTAGGATATCTCCGTGAGCTCTTCGCTCCGCTGTATTTCTATACTCCTCTTCATAGGACCGAGGCCTATCACAACTCATTCTACCTGTCTGCCATCTACCTGTGGCACTTCCTCCCAGTATCTATTACGACGCTCCCATCACTAGCGAATTCAAACGGAGTCTATACTCACATCTATTCGCAACCGAAAGAATTGCAACAGCTTAGTCTACATTCACTTCTCTCCGTCTGAGTTGCTTTCCTTTTTCTTTTTCTTTTTTGGGTTTGTGCTAATATTAAGCTTAGTTTTAGTTGTTTAACCATTTGTCACTATTTCCTACTATTGTTATATTTAATATCTTGTATTATTTTGTTGCTTGTACAAATTTGCCTCATAGGTATCTAAGGTATTAATAACTTTAATCAATCAATCAATCAATCAATCAATCTTTCTCTCTCTCTCCCCCCCCCCCCTCTCTCCACCCTCTCCCTCTCTCCCCTCCCCCCCTGTCTCACTCTCTAGGAAGTTTGGGAAGATGGCCGCTGAGTCAAGTTTTCTGGTTTTCGGAGCTCTTGAATTCTTTCACTAAAATTATCAAACGCTGTGCCAGTCACTCCTCTGATGGCTCAAATTATATTTTAAGTGAAGTGGTTCAAGTTACCTAATAGTGCAATGGAGTGCTGACTCTCTTTCTTAAATTGTTAAGTAATCTAAGCTGTCTTCTATTTATTTTATATGTGAAACATATTTTATTAATAGTCCAGAAATTAATTTTTATTTCTCGCAGCAAATAGCATATACAGGATGTTTCAAAATTAACGCACACGGTTTATATAGCATTGTGCGTGATGATCTCCCGAGTAATGAACCACTTTCCTTACCGTCGTACAATGTTTATTTTGAGAGATAAAAGCGTTTATAGTTGACCAATCACAGAGCAGCTTTAGCGAAGGCGTCGTGACGCTGTGTCGATTTATCTTGTTGTAGAAAAATCTGAACTCGACACATCACACGTGCTCGGCTAGGAGCCTTAACAGTCACTTGTTTGACGCTTGCTTCTGTGCGTACACCAAGCGAATTCACAGGCGATTGTCGCTTGACTGACCGTACTGAAGTGAATTTCAATAAAATTTCAAATTGTTCACGGCGTTACGACGCCTTCGCTAAAGCTGCTCTGTGATTGGTCGACTTTAAACGCTTTTATCTCCGAAAATAAACATTGTACGACAATAAGAAAAGTGGTTCATTACTCGGGAGATCACCACGCACAATGCTATGTAAACCGTGTGCGTTAATTTTGAAATACCCTGTATATGCTACTTGCTGCGAGAAATAAAAAGTAATTTTTGGACGTTTCTATTTAGCAGTAGTGAAGGAACTGCATAGACTTACCAAGAGAAATTACTAGCGCCGACATGATGAAATCCGTGGGCTGAACGTAACTTAGCAAGCGAATCCTGTTGACATGTCAGCGTATGTCAGAGAGAACCACGAATACAAGTATCTGCTCACCGTCATCGATTTTTTTTTTCGAAGTTTGCTTGGAACGTGCCAACGAAGAGCAGGAACGCCAAAGACGTGACAGCAGCTATGAGATCTATATTGCCGAAGGGTCGAATCCCGAAGAAATTGCACGTTGACCAACGTCGACAATTTTATGCAAAACACGATATTACCCTGTACTCAACATTCAGTAACTTGAAGGCGTCGATCTGCGAGCGTTTTAATCGTACTCGGAAAAGTAAGATATGGATGCAATTTAACCTACAAGGCAATCACCGGTGGCTGGATATATTTGGTATCCTCTTACAATAACAGTAAGCATCGCACCATTGGTATGAAGCCGCCAAATATGACTGCTCGTAACGAGAAGGAATTACTACAAGGGGTGTACAACAAATTCAAAGTCAAGTCCACACTTAAACGATCAAAGTTTAAAGTCGGCGACAGAGCACGAATCAGAAAATTTAAACACATGTTCGAGAAAGGCTACACACCTAGTTGCGCAACTGAAATATTCACGATGAATCTAGTGAAGAATATCGATTAGGTGACGTACAAACTCAAGGAATACCAAGATCATCCCACCGAAGGTAGCTTGCATTGAGGAAACGTGGAAACAAGCTGTTTGTGAAACGATTAGGTTTCGATGATTCGCACAATATTTGGATCGATAAGTCCGATTTTAAAGGTGTTTGAAATAAACCAGAACTAAAATATTGATTAAATCTTGTTATTTATATTTTTTTACATATTATTTACATTGGTACAGAATATTTACATTTGTATATTCTTATTATTATATTATATATACATCTTACATCTCACAACCGCACGGTAGGGAGTGATGTCCAGATGCGCACAGACCACTTGCCCACGGAACCAGATGCGCGCAGACCGTTTGCCCAGGGCCCACGGTCCACTTGTGCACGGATCTCGTAACATGCACGGACCCAGATGTCCACGGCCCACTTACTTACAGACTAAAATCCCCGTCGACCCAGATGCCCACAGACCCACTTGCCCACGGCCCACTTACGCACATACTGAAATTCGAGTCGGCGGAGATTACAGTCTGTGCGCAAGTGGGTCGTGGGTAACTGGGTCCGTGGGCAAGTGAGCCGTGGGCAAATGGTCCGTGTGCATCTGGTTCAGTGGGCAAGTGGTCTATGCGCACCTGGGTCCCTCCCACAGTCGGTAGGGTGTCGGTCGCACGAGAAAGAATGACCCTTTTGTCGTCATTCCAGCTCAGTGCTATTTTTCTCTGTTGTCCGGTATAAACTTTATGTTTTTTACTCTGAATTAAATTTTGAGTTTTAACTAAATTTGTGTGGTATGGAAGATATTGCCTATATTGTCATTAGTGTGGATCCTTTTACCCTCTTAGGTATGACGTAACACTGTTTCAAATTTCGATAATGAAACATGTATCTTTCTTTTGGGAAGAGTGTTATCAATTTTGATTTGTTAGTTCCTGGAGGAGTTTATTGCTTAGGACATAGTGGTAAATTTCTATGAAGTTCTTGAAGTTCAATTAGATATTCTATATCAACTTCGAATATATAGCCCGTAAGAGAATCATCGGGAATATTACAAATATGTAGTTTTTCAAAATTTTCCTCCCACTCGAAGGAGTCAAATGACAAAAATTGGCAAATATCTGCACCGCACAAGTTATTTACATGGTAGCGCATAAGGTATGACTTCTTTACTTCGATCGAACTCTGCGCCCATAAATCTTTTGTTCGCTTTGGCATATCTGTTTAAACATTGAGCAACGCCATCTCAAATTCCTCTCTCAATGAATAGCAACATCTCTACGTCGGTTAACAACACAAGTTGAACGCCAGTACACTTGAGCATAGCATCAAAAGCAAGACCTGGTGCAGTATAATAATGAAAAGGTTCTAAATTCTATAATATATAGAGGAACAATTACGTCTGAAATTTTCTAAGATATCAACTAAAAGTAAAGCATCCGTTTTCAAATACAAATCAGAATATTCACCTAATGCTTTTATGTGAAAAGTTTGCCAAAATCTAGATGCATGTACATAATATGAGTCTGAAATTTCTTCACTATTTAATTCAGAATAAACTTTTTTTTTAGGTGGTAATTGCTCATCATCGAGTTTTATCCAACTGTCCACATAATCCTAAGGAAAAACACTTTTTCTCGTTATTAAGTTAAACTCTTCTTCACTGCTGCAATGCTTACTTATGATTAATTTTTCACTACTTTTCAGATACGAGGCTAATTTGTTCAATACTGCTTGGCATAAACCAAAATGAATCGAGAAATCTGAAATTTACGATTGCATCTTTAACGCTTTTCGTAAAGGATATATATCATTCTGGCAATAAATTCATTGAACCTTCGAAGGATGTTGCTAAGGCTTTAATCAAGAAATGCGAGTCATAACCAGATAAGTTATGAAACACAACAGGAATGGTATGAGAATTCTTATAATTTAAATTACAACTCTGATGCGCAGCACCTCGATATTTACCCGTTAAGTGACAATGATCGCGATGCTTGACATCTTCAGATGTGAACGGTTTTTCACAAATGTGGCAAGTCTGTGTAGAATAAAATTCATTTTTCTGTTGAAAATTCAATAGTTCCATAGATACGTTGCATTTAAGGTGAAATTCTACGAATTGAGCTAACTCTTGTAATTCGTTCATAAAACACTGTATACAATTATTTCCACGATTGGCTTTAAATTTGCAGATGGAGTCGTCAAAGTTACATTGTAGATAGTATGCGATGCTGTGTGAAACATGCTTCTGATAGACCATTGTGTTTGACGATTTAGAAAAATCAGTTACTGACTCTAAAATACACTCAATGTCAGCGTATATCACAAACGGTACAGCTTCATTGTGTTTATAATTTTTGAATTTTAGAATTTTATCCTTTTCATTTGGTAATTCGATTCTGCATTTATTTATATTTTTACAGTCAAGTCTATGTTCTTGGAAAGAAGTTTCTGTTGTGAAGTGGCATAGACATTTATCGCACAGTATAATACAACCATGATGCTTTGAAAATTGAGATTTCAATAAACGAGACAGATTTCGGATCCAAGCAAAGTGGTAAACATTACAATCTTTGAAATCTATTTCATCTCCATTCGAATAAATTTCTGTTTCTAGCATAAGTAGATGAATCCTTTCTTTATCTGATTTTTCTTTACTTAGATAAATTGGTACTATTTCGTTATTACCCTTATTCTTATCGCTCTCTATTCCATAGACATTTATTGCCAAATCATTCATTTTTTCGAATTTTGAAATATCCTTTAAACCAATGGGAAAATTTAAACCTTCATACCTTAGCACTGAGCTGAAGTGAGGATACGAACTGATAACGCTTACATTATTTTGAGCTGGATGAAGAGCTGCCGTAACGGACCAGAGAAAAAAGTACGGATCGTTGTTTCTAATGTTCACAGCTCCTTTCTTCCTTTGCACATCCTTCGGTAGTTCGATGAAGGTAGACATACCACCGTGTATCGGTATGTATTTGTTGATGTTCACCGCCAGGTTTATAATTTCAAGCAATGACCAGCCTGATTGTCTCTCTTGAAAGTCTTCAATTTTTTTCAGTATTTTTTCCCACTCGTTTGTGTTAAACCAATAGCTGATATCGGTGGACGATAGTGTAACTTCGTTTTTAGTATTGAAAAACTTTAGTTCTTCAACAATCTCACCACCTTTCATGGTCTCGAATTTACAGGACAAGACGACGTTCAACTTCAAATTTCCGTCCTTTCGAAGTGCGTTTTTCACTTTACCAATGAACGATTGTCTGGAATCTTGCAAGAAACGTTTCAAGTCCTTGTGTCGCAAGTTTACAATCACTCCAGTCCTTATTCTTTCCTTAAGGGCAGATTCCAAGTCATCCCAACGCACTCTGTCACTTCTTCTGTCTTTTGCTGTTCCTCCATCTCTTTTCGAAGTTGTTGTTTAAATTTTTCGTTGAGAAATTTGAGGATTCCGATCGTTAAAATTTTGGTTTTATCTCCGATCGTAAGAGTAACGTTTCTCAGAACTTTATTAAGAAGTCTGATATTTCAAGTGCCAAATTTCATCTATTTTTCAATTTCTGTCACTGATGATGCCTTCCTTAGAAGTTTATACGCTCCTTCCATAATCTCGATCAACGTTTTGCACTTCGCAGAATACATTTTGGTAACACTAATAACAATGATTTGAATAGCAATGATCGCTGCGCATCATCGAAGGGCCTTTTATACAAAGGTTTCAAGGTTTTCCTGGAATTATTTTGCACCGGTTCGAGCGATAAGACGCCTACCCGAATTGCGCACTTTGAGCTCGAATTCTACATAAAAAAATTTCCGACGCGCATTCGGAAGTGCGCAAAGGGTCGCTTATCTTCTGCGAGTAATTCGATACCCTCAATAACAAGATCAAAACAGTATCCGGCTGCCGCCTGAAGTCTGCATGGGGGGTCGACGGAGTCATCGAAAGCTTCAGGACGGTGGCTGCCGTTCGAAACCTGCACAAACCTGCACGAAGGTTTCCAGGAATCGAATGGTTGACGAGAGCCGACAAATTTCCTGGAATCGATGCTGCTGCATCCTCGATGCGCAATTCTGCGAGATAACGTTCAAGGTCAAATCGGCTGAAGGCTGCCGTCTGAAATCTACACGACTCGGATAGGAAGGAAGGGGGGGGGGGAGGTCATCGAAGCTTCAAGAAGACTTTCCGGGGTGGGGGGCAAGGGGCTGCCTCAAAACGTCGCGCGAGAGGACCGCCGGCATTGGGAGCGATCCTTCGCGACTTAACACGGACACGAACCGTCGAAGGATATAAATGCTTCTATAACGTTCTAGAAGGATCTCGATCGTGCGTAATTCCTAAAATCCAGCGCAAAATTCCTTCGAATGTGACGCGAAATTCCCGGAATCGAGCAAAAATTCTTGGAATCGAGGGGTCTTGATGGCGCCACTTCGGGAAATTGTGGGCGCACAGGTTGCCAACTTAGCAAGGACACCCACCTTCGAAGGTTCTAGAATGTCGGTATAGGTTGGTGCGGGAATCTGTATCCAGAAAACCCACAGTTATACTACTAAACACATTTTTCTTTATTTATCTTGAACCCGCTTTCCTATAACTTCTTGCACAATCGGTCGACTACTTGAAAATGTTGGTCTTCCGTTTTTCCTGTGGCGAACGCATCATCCAAATAAAAATCAACTTCGTCTAAGTCTGCGGTTAAATCGTCCATAATTAGCCGACTCTCACACGATTCCGTACGTTAATCTCGTGTATTAGAATAATCCTCGGTGTGTCGCGATCGTTGCGTACTTTCTACTGTTTTCTGCTAAGAATATTCGTTGATGCGCATTTGCCAAGTCGATCTTGCTAAATCTCTCGCCTCCGACTAATTTTCGCAAAATGAATTCATTACGCGACAGTGGATATTGTTTCATAACCAGGTTTGGATTTATTGTGACCTTGAAGTTGCCGCATATGCGAACCGACCCATCTGTCTTCAGTACAGGTAGAATTGGCGTAGCCTACTCGCTCATTTCTACCGGAACTATCACTCCTGCATCGAGTAGTCTGTCTAATTCTGCATTTACCTTATCAATCAATGCGAACGGTGAGAGCCTTGTTTTCTTAAAGACAATTCTCACTCCCGATTGCAAGGCTAATTCCACGCGTCTTCCTTTAAGGATCCCTAATCCATCTGCAAATAGCGTGGGGTACCCGCTCTCTATTCGTTCTCTCATTGTTTTTGTTACTTGAACGTTCGCGATCGTCGGGCGCGCTAAAAGAAATAAATTGAACTGCTCTAGTTACGGTCTTCCGATTAACGGATTGTCTGTTTCGATAACATATAAATCTCCGCTTGCTCGCGTTCCCTCGTATTCTATATTTAGATTTCTGAATTTTCTTCGCCTTCTGTCTACTTCTGTGTTTGGTAACAATCGCGGTCTCATTCTCTCGGATATTGTTGACACCGCGGAACCCGTATCTACTTCCATCAACAAATCTTTCCCATTTACTGAAATCGTAATTAACTGTGGCTTAACACGCTTCTTACTTACTTGCCCCAACCTATTAATCCTATCCGTCACGCTCGCTATACGATCATCATCGTGGTCTTCTGTATCCTCTTGGTCCACTTTATCGCTTTGCCCGGTGTTTACAGTTGCTACTTGTTTCACGACGCCCGCCGTCCCCTTCTGCCTGCAGGCCCTCTCCAGGTAACCTGGGCCGAACTCATTCTTTTTCTCCTTGTGATTGCCTGCTTTGACTCAATACTCCCGCTCCGGCTACCCTCTCCGTCGTTTGGCGATTCTTGCTTGCCCTTTGCTTTCCACGTTGTCGCCAATTGCTTCCGCAGCATGTCTATGCTCTCATATTTATTAACGCCCTCCACTAACTTTAACAGTTCCATGATCACTTCCGCTTTTGTTAGCTGGCAGATCCAGCTATTCTTCCCAGTACTCTTATCGGCAGCTTCCTTTTTGCCCAACATTAATTCTATACTGCCATTACTGTTTATTCGACGGCCGAAGCCAGACTGTTTCGTACAGTGCTCAGAGTATATACACAGCTACAATGATGTATATACAACTATGTATATATGTTGTGACGTGGTGGATTTCAACCGTCGTGTCCTCGGCGGAAAATCACGCCGAAACGCGAGAGTGGCGTAAGGCCACAGCAAAGTCCAGGTAGGATCCACCGACCGCAAGGGCCTATCATTGATTACGACCGATTATTTTATTATTTTCTTTTGTTTTGCCGTGTACTCTGCCGGAGTTCGAATAGATCTCTAGCTCGCCGTGCCCGTGAAGACGCGGAGAGAAGGAGAAGGGAGAGCCAACTGGAGTTTCCTGAGGAGGGGGCTGCGACACGCGAGGGTCGACACTCTCGCTATCTCTGGAGAGCAGCTATACTGGCCCAGGAGCCGCGCGCAACGCGAGACAGCTTGACGTCACGCCGCAGCAACGCGCTCTACTCCGCTGAGACTCAACCACGACGACTGAAAATGGCACGCATAGCGCCCAACGAATGAGCACCGCTACCGACCCCTATGGCATAGCGCCCACCGTCAGTTTTCGCCTATTATTATTTCTGCGAGTTGGGAATCCAGGGACACCTGGTGCACCCTCGTGCGAGAGGACGAATGATACTCCTTGTAGGAGCGATAGCTATGACTTATCCACGAGTTATTATGAAAATAATTAATTGTCGCGATGACATTTTCGAAACTGGCGCGTGGCGAAGATTTTGGGTTGAAGGATTCGTTCGTCGGGCGAATCGCCCCTCATTAGCCTAAGGGAGGGGGTGCTATCCTTCACGCGAAGACAAAGCGCGTGAAGATCGAGAAATCAATCCTGCTTGGACACGTGACGTCGTCACACGTTTTGTTTGGTTTTGCTTTGTTGAAAGTCTGTACGCGAGTGCACGGAGTGCTCATTGGCCGAGGCTGGAGTTTTCTTTGGATTAAGCGATCAAGGGAACGCCACGGTAAGCGGGTGCTTATTGACTTTTGTAAGCGACGCAACTTCGTGCAAGATCTTGGTATCGGATTTTGTTGTTTCGTGATTTTGGATTACGCGTTTAACGGACACGCAGAGGGACGACCCCTCACCTACAATTAGACCAAGGCACGAAGGTCCGTCGACCGGTAGGGTTCACTGTTTGGATTTTCGTTTCGCTATTTCGGATTAGAAATTCTGTAACTTATTTCCGAATTGTTTTGTGTTGTTCCGTCCGTAAAGAACTTGACATTTCGAGTTTTCAACGCGTAGAGCGCGTACATGTCCTTGACGGTCCGATAGCGTATTGTGGCAACCGGGGATTAGCCGCGTTACCAGTTAATTTTGAAATCGTAAGGCACGCGAAGTACCCAGTAATAATTTCCTTTGAATTCGATCTTTGTATTCGTATCTCTGATTGTTCATGTCGATTGCTATTTCTTTTTTTGTTTTCTTCTATCAATTCGATATTGTAAGAAATCGTCGCGCTTCGCGCCGTCGATTTTATTAAATAAACCGAACCTTTAATTTTGTGTGTCGTTTGATCGTCTGACCCATCCGACCTATTGTTCCGAATCCTGACGCCTCCGCATAGCTGAGTTAGCCAACGCAGGCACGCGAAGGCAACTCGTAAGGATTCATACGTGGTTCCCGTTTGGAACCTGGCGCCCAATAAAATCGTAGGTATTTCGAGTTAAGAAGTTGTTAGCTCCTGGGTTGCCTGGACGCGAAGGAATCGCGTAAGTTGTGTAACGGTCGGTCTTGCATTTTCCGGTGAGGTCGATCGCGTAGAAATACGTCTCAATGTGTACAGTAAACTTCAATAATGGTGACAACAGTGGATGCCGTGCGGTGAGGTAAGAGAGGAGGATTGGGCGGCGCATGTTCTCGTATCTTGGCCTATGCGTGCGACGCAGAAAGCACTACTGTGCGAGCGAGACGCCAGAGCGTCGCTCGGTGCGTCCTTGTTGCACAGCACGAGTGTAAGCGAGACGCCAGCAAGACCCCTCATGCGCAATAGGGAGCTTGGTGGGTGACTGCTCGTGTTTAGAGGCACGCCTTCTCTCTCTCTCTCTCTCTCTCTCTCTCTCTCTCTCTCTCTCTCTCTCTCTCAGACTAATGCTCTATGACGAGGGCTAGTACCCCGATAAGGAGCCAGAAGGAGCTATGCGACTTTCAGTAGTGGGAATGAGACAGATTTTTCGATAGTCCGTGCTCGTCATACAGCGTTAGTAAGACAAAGACTGATAGATGTGACGTGGTGCCTAGGAACAAGTGTCCAGCGTCTAACGCATTAGGTGCAACCATAGTATCGAGGAATAGGTTTCAGCTTCTGGGCGCAGTGCGCTGGGGTAAGAGAGGAGACTGGGCGGTGACTGTCGTCTTATCTGGATACGTGCGTGTAACGCTGCGAGCGGTATGGTGTGAGCGGGAAGCCGGGGCGTCCTACGGTGCGTCGTTTTCGCACGGCATGAATGGGAGCGAGACGGCAATAGGTCACTTAGACGAAGCTACCCACAATGCGTTGAGAGATTGGACACTTGTTCCTAGACACCCACGTCATATCTGTCCGTCTCTGTCTTACTAACGCTGTATAACGAGGACGGACAATCGAAAAATCTGTCTCAAGAGATCGAGCTCCTTGCCGTATGTCTCGCCTATCGGGAGTGACAGCTCGCTAATGTTGAGAATGGCGGGTGGCTGGTGAACTCAGACAATTGACGATGGAATCATACTGGATGGGGGGAGTGTGATGGTTGAAGAGTAGCCTATGCATCCTGGATTCAGCTGAAGAACTCCGGTACCTTCAAGGGTGACTGTGGTTGCAGTGCCGTCGCGACATTAAATACGTAGGCTGTCAGACGTTTCGAGTCAGTAAAGCCATGCATAAGTGTTCTCCAGAAACGTCTATTGGGCCTGATGATTGCGTGCCATTCTGATGTCACACCTGTCTAGAGTATCGCTATTCGGCAAGGCGAGCAGGCGTGATTCGCAAGAATCGTTATCAAGGACGTCTCGCATGGCCATGTGCAATGGGCATGCGTAGCTGCTTGGAAGGTGGTAACACTTCTACAAGTACGATTAATCGAAAGTGAAATACTTCCCTTGCTCGTTAGACCAGGAGATGTACGATCGCTTAGGCTGGATATAGGCCGTGCACTTGGTTGTTCCGTTGAAATTCTGAGGCCGAAGGCATGGGTAGGGCCTATACAGGGTGTTCCGAAATTACTTGACCCGGTGGGTATGGCGGTGTTCGGGAGGCTTCACTGATCACGAAAATGAC
>JARQTH010000329.1:33891-123365 GCA_030142595.1 Trachelus iudaicus | reverse complement strand
TGGTCGCATTTGATGGCCCCCTCCACACCGTATGACCTTTGTTTGGAACATTTTTTAGTGACATCGATAATTACTGAAATATATCGGGTGGCAGAGATAAAAGGAACACCCTGTATATCGAAGGATTTAAAAAATTTTGATCTGCTATCTTGAACGTTATCACAAAAATCAAAAAATTATAAAATATTGCTAATTCCAAGAATTTTTCTTACGATTTACTTTCTCTTGATAATTATGAATATCAGTTGATGTTGATTTAAAAATCCATGGGAAAAATTGAACACGTTCTGTGTCGCCTGAGTTTTATATGCCCCGGGTGGAAAGTAACCAAAAATCGATCCGGCACGAAACGTGTTAATAATACCGAATATGCATAACAGATATTGTAATTCTCAATTGAAGTTTTGAAAGGCTTTATTGAAGCGTTGCCATTAACAATGGTTAGATTGAAAAGGATTGCATGGTGTGGGCTATGATATGTAATTATATACCTTTAATTATCTAAATTAATTTGGATAAGATCACTTCATTCTGAACTTCTACGAGAAAATGATGTCGCAAAATTTGCTAGCCAATAATTACATAGAAACCTGTGACTCATTATTGACGCAACCCTATACCCACCCTCTATGTTTATTGATACATCGTATAATTGCTATACACAGGTATATTCTATATGCCGTACTATATGGCGTGTGAAACATACTATATGCCGTATGTTTTACTTCTCATTCCTTAATTCGAGTACATACGAACATTTTTATTTATTTAATCTTTTTAGTACGTACAAGTGATCTGTAATGTTATTCGTAAGTACTTCTCTTTATTCTTTGTTAAGTGCCCTTTCCTTTTTATCAGTACTTAACAAATATAAAGTTTAGTGAGCTATATATTTATCTTCTGTACAAGTAAAACAATTTATCCTTCAACAATGGGTAAAAATGAGTTACAACCGTTACATGTACGCGCAAGATTTCATTCCCATAATAGACTGCCCCGAGAATAACGTAGTAATTTGGTAATTGTTCCAGAGTAGTCAATAAACAAAATTACCTGTAATAATAATATGACCAGACGTGAGGAATTAGAGTAGAGATAGTCGAAATTTTCATATACATAGAACTTATTATTTATATGTATATGCAGTTGGTCGTACTTTTGCTGAATACTAATAGAAGTTAATGTGTATCATGAAATTAATGGCTGTTGTGAGTAATGACGCGATTAAGAAAAATTGATGATGAATTGTGATCACGTAGATTTCTTTTATACCCTTTTTGTATGCCCCGAAATTTATGAAAACAAATTCAAGAATCTTAGACACAGGTTGACATAACAAGATACTGAAGTAGTATGGTAGGATTATGCAACCCAATTGATTCTACATTCTTTAATACCTAATTGAAAAAGCTCAATCCGTCTGCGTCTATTGGCTCAAACAAAAATTTGCTTACCGTCCGGTTAAGGAGATATTAATAATTATAGTTGGGCGAAATTGAGGTGGCAGGGGAGAAATAGTCGGTTTAGCCAGATGTCCTAACTTTCGAAAACCGTCTAGGAATGACCGAAAAATAAATAAATAGGACTTATCAGGTCGGACAGTGGGTTCGGTGGCAGTCCGAAGGTATCGGGTTCGATTCCCGTTTAGAACTCCTAGTTTTTCGGAAATTCATAGCTCTCTAGCACTCCCTGGCGGCTCTGTGGCTAAATTAATTATAGCGGGGACGAGCCGGGCACCCCGTTATAACTTATAAAGAAATTACTGCTAAGCGAAAGGCATGCAGCAGCTGTCTCTCTTTCTTTCGCGTTGTCTCCTTTCCATCCGTAAATAATAGGAAAAAATTAACGATGCAGATTTTCGCGAACAGTGAGCATTATGATTTATTTATAGCAATAATTATTATTTGTTAGAGTTAAATTCAGATTTTTAAATATACTTTTTAAATTTTTTAATTAAATTTAACGAATTATATATGGCTATGGATTTGAATTTAGCCAAACTCTACTATACTACTTTAATTGTCCTATATAGCCGACTGTTGGTGTACAAATTAATTCTCGGCCTCGAAATTTAATAAATGACGGCACCTATTCAAATTTTAATTTTTTCCCTGTCATAGGGTAACTTTAAAGTGCCATCCTTAAGCTTTGAAATGAGGTATAATAGTTGACAGTGTTTCTGATATAACATAAAAAACAGTAATGAAAGCGATATCATTCAAAAAGCAACATTTAAGGCACTGCCTCGTTTTCGTATTCCAACTGAAGAAAAATGCTGCAGGGGCTAAGGAACTGATTTGTTTCATCTTTGTTAAATGAAAATGCTGTGTCTTATAGTATGTGTGAAAAGTGGTTCCACAGGTTTAAGGATAGAAATTTCAATGTTAAAGAAAACCACCTTTTTTCCGAAACGAGATTTGACAGTTGCCTGAGAGATGGCGGAAATATGCAGAAAGTAAGTGCTCGTTTATTTTGTAAACAAACATCAATACTATTCAAAAAAGGCCTAGAATTCGCCGCTTCCTCGTGGTCTCCCGACTGCTTAGCATCAGCTAGCTGAAATGATAGAGGGGAACGTGTGGGCGACGAGAATCGAACAGTTCGGGGTACGCCAATGATAACGTCGTTTGAAGTTTGAACGTCCGTTTATTCAAATCAGGAAAACGGGAACAGTACAATCCCTCCCGACGCGTACAATAACTCCCAACGGCGATCGCACCCCTCTGTAAGGGCCGCAGGGCAATCCTTTCCCACCGTCCCTAGCCTGCCTTACAAACGGTTCGCGAATCCCTCGCGACGCGGTTCGCTGTCCTACGAAGCTCGGTGGGCGAACTTCTTCTCTGGCGGAAATCTGCGCAGGTGAGGGTACTCACCAGTGAAGCGGTTTGTTATCCCAAAAGAAATATAAAAACAACAATTGGGCCGATTCGGGGCGAGGGGTCCTCGGCTTCGGCTGGTGTCGGTGGTCGACCGAACTTCCGTTCCTCCGCTAGCACAACGAGTTCACACACGCCACAGTCACCCGGTCCCTTGTACTCGTGAAGAGTCCAAAATCGAGTCCAAAAAAAGACAAGCCACAAGACAAGTTCACCAGAGTTCCACAAAAATAAGTATACCGAGTCGTCAATGAAAAAGCCAGGAAAAAACAGTATCGTTCTCGAAGTCTATACACATGCGTAATTACCTGTTGCCGCAAAGAGATTGAATTCGGCAAATCCGAAGATTGCCAATCCTATTGTTAACGGTTCGCCGAATTTAGCCGAAGGATTTCCCGCCTCTCGGGAATTCCTTGCCCCCTCATCCTCCCTCATCTAGTGGGCGGACAAAACAACAATACCCCCCTCCCGCAGTACCGGGCCTTCCAGATCGCATGCCGACGATCAGGTGTCCAGCGGGGGAACGGCGGGGAGCGGGCGGTCGGCGGCCTCATCGGTGTAGGCTGATATGCCTTTTGCCTCGCCATCCGATCCGTCCTGCCGTCGCCGTAGCCGGGCCGCCTCCCGCCCCGATCGCGCGACCCTTCGACGCGGACCCTCGAGATTTATCCCTTAATGTAACGCGGCGCGCCCAAGCCAGGCGTGTGACGCCACGTTACAGGACAAAGGAATGACGTCGTACTAAACGAACGAAGTAATAAACAAAATGAAAATTGGTAGGGATGTATTTATATTCTAACCAAACTTATGATGGGGGGGGGGGGGAAGTAGGATGCAATATGCAATCGATCATCATAAACGGAATTACAATAACCAAACCATTATAAATTCTAATGAGTCTAATCTCGTTCTTTTGATCTGGAAACAGAATTTACTTTTGACTCGAGATACAATGTAATAAGGGGCTATTCCTATCCACCCACAACGAAATTCGATTTTTTGTTTTTGCATTTTCTTGAATTTCTACTTGTAAGAAACTTTCCCAAAATGTTTAGATAAAATTCGCAAAAATAACGAAATTATCATTGTTTGATGTGTAACGACTCCGATGCACTGGAACGTGCGGACTGAATTTTTAAACGCGTTTCTCTCGATACCACGTCTTTGAAATCTGTGGACACAATTTCTCGAGAATTACTAGACGGATTTGCTTGAATTTGTCATACTTGCTTGTCATTTTCTAGTTTTTTAATATTTTTGTCGTCAAAAAACTGAAGATAGTAATTGCGAATTTCTGGAGTTTGAATTTAAATGGTCGCCATTTTGTTAAAATAACATTGATTTTGCCACGTTAGTATTCCAATCAATTAATATATTTAAAATTTGCTTGGTTATTTGATTTCAGATCAGCCACTTCTTCAAAATTTTGTCCACTGCCAAAAAGCTAATCAAAGATACTCCAACGGAAACAACTACAACTTTTTTCTTTATTAATATTTTTCGAGAGAAATTTTCTTAGATATATCTCATAATATATTAGTAAATGGTAAAGAAATATGTATTTGAAGTGACAGGTTACAGTAAAGAACATATTCCAGAGTTGACCCCCATTCTGAGGTAGGTAGGTCTTAGTTATGCCCCCTGAAATTCCATCACAGAAAATTGTCAGGTATGTATTGTGTAATAATACATATACATATTGACTTATCATTTTTAATCAATCTTAAGGTATGCTTAGTATCATATTGTAAACTGACCGTTGAGAGATTGTAATTAATTGAAATGAACGTCTTCTGTAACTCATCGTATGTTCGTTGCGTTTCCCATAGCTTAGTGTACAAATGTGTGCAGAGTGTGTTCTTGCATATATTCAAAGATATTCCGAGCGTGAGCACAAAAGATAAAGGTCAGAATTTTAATGTGTTTATGAATTATGCCTTAATGCACTATTAAATATCTAAGATAGATCAAAGAAAATTTCGCAACAATAATTTATGGTAAGGTTGATGAAAAAACTATAACTTAAATAAACGAAATTCTTCATTTTTGAACGAAACAATGTAAATATCATGTGGGAACATGGAGCATATTGACTTCTACGTGATGATAATGTCTTACTAGCAAAGGAAAAATGTATTTCACTATTTTATAAGAAAAATAAATAATACTTACGATTTTTGTTTTCAATTTCTGGTGTTTTACATCTGGTTTTCCTAGTATTTAAGTTGAGGTGTGTCATTAACTCTTTAATACCTGGGCATTTTTCCTACATCTCGGCAAGGCAGAGCAAAGGAAAAATGATAAGTTTACGCACAGGGCTGCGAGAAGTTTAGTACATGAGCCTGAACATACTTAAGTGCTAAACTACTTACAATTAGTTTCGAAATAAGCTCTTCCCCATTTTCACCTATGTAACTACTTTGTGTTACACTATCGCTTGGCACACTACGGGTTCGTTGAAAACATAATCTAGGAGTATCTAGACTCTCAATAACGCACGAACACAGTCTCAGTACCATAAGGTACCTAATATGCTATCAGCCCTGAGCAACGCCCTCTGTGGCGAGCGATGGCGTTCAGGCGTTGAAAGGTTTCATTTGTTTGTACATTCGTTAATGTAACGAGCAGTCATGCCTGTATAACAGTTAATATACTTTGCTATTAGTCAAATAATAATACTGCAGTAATATTAAGACTAATACGGTGAGATGATCTCACCGGGAACGTTAGCTACGTACATTGAAATTACACGTACAGACATTCTGTCTCACCGATACTACAGTTTGATTCTGTATACTTTTGATTCGTGCATAGCGAGTAGAACTCTTTCAATTGTCAAAATTGGGTTTAATGGCTAATTGGAAATTGATTTAATGTTAAAACTTTTTTTAAACTATACTTATTATAAATTTACTTTTGCGAGTATATAAAGTTCAGAAATGTGAAATAAATATTATATTGTTATCATGTATCTTTTTAGAACCGTGTGCAGTGAGACAAACGATAAACGACAAATTGAGTGGAAAATTTAAAATACATTCTTACTTTTAGTTCGTGTACAAATCGAATTCAAGCACTGAATTTTAAAGCGCAAAAAATGCAAGGTACATGCTCGATTGATCTTGATAAAAAGCTATAAATTGAAAGACGAATATTTAAGGTTTTTTCACATGAAACAACGCAAGATAATATTAATAAATTTTGTTCCTCCGTCTATTAGATAAATGAATTGCCCTCAGAGCAGTCTACGTGTATTTCAGTTTTCGACTTTTTTACTATTGAAATCGCCAAAAACGGTAAAGATCCCTTTTATCAAACCTCACGTTGGGGAATTGTTCCCATGAGTTATAAAAAAGGAGATCAATATTGACATCCATATTGGATTCCGTTGGCGGAATTCTTGTTGTAGGTAATCTGTTTTTACTTTAAGAACTTTTTTATTTTATTAATCACCAATACTTAGCCAATTTACGTGGTAACAAATATGTTTAAACAATTTTGTAAATTAGTTTGAATAAAATATTGCATCAATATGAGTCTTCAGGAAAAAGGTTAGAAAATAATAATTAGATAGGTGTGTATGTTAAATCAGCAACAATAAAGTTGGTTCAGCTTAGTTTGTTTGTTTTTTTATTAAATTGGTCTTGTCTCTACGTCCATTATTTTATCAATAATTCGCATTAAATCATTATAATTTCAGTTACTGTTATCGAAAGATATGTTATATTTATTTCCTAGTATACGCGGAAGTATTTATTTTTTGTCAACTGATTTTTAATCACGGAATTCTACTTTTAGCCATATATAAAACTCGTGTTAATATAATTTATTTAAACTACTTTATGACCGTGGAGATTTATAAAATTATTAGTTGACCTTAATGCAGATATACTGGTTTGTAACGAGTTACCTTAGATTAAACCTGTCAGAAATTTAGATTAATATAAGAAATTAAGAAAAACATTACCGTGCGATAGCGTTACGCGATAAAAAGAATAGCTGTATCGGATTTGCTTTGGTAAAATTTCAACGTTATTTTTTAATTAAAAATTACAGGAATTGTGAGGCATTCTACCAACCGAGCAAATTTCAGAAAAAAATAGGTCAAGCTGTTCCCGCTCGTAGTTTCAATATCAGTATCGACAGATAAATTGTGAAACACAGGTGTGCCAAATTCAAATAATTAAAGAATTCGATAATATAAGTCAAAGGCGTGTAAGGTGATATCAGACTGTTCGCAAACTACTATTTCTCATAACCAGCTGTACCCAAACTGGCATTAATAATACATTGCGCTTCCAAAACCCTACACAACCCGTTGTATATTAAATAAACAATTATTTTATGGTTCCGTAAAATCTATACATATTAATGAGATTTTCCCGTTATCTATGCTGTACCCCGTAAAAACCATCTTTGTCTTCGAAACATAATGACGTACCAAAAATACATTCATTATTCTCAAACTTAATAATCTGCTTGGTGAACGTTAATTTTTTTTTGTTAAGCATAATATTAGTCAGCGTTTTTTAATTGTTCTTTTGCTTATTCACTAAATCACGTAGGTTCTGCTGTAACCCAATTTGAGATTACATTACAGAGAATTATGCCTTCTATTTATTTCCTCTCTGGCAAATGGTTATCTAACGACTCTCGACTGACGTCGTTGACGTTGCAATAACTGCATGATCGAACCGAAATTAATCCCGCATGTAATTGGTAAAAATCCGATGACGTTTTACGTAGATTTCAAGAATTCATAATAGTCATATAGGATAGACGAAAAACTTTTACGGTTTTATATGATCTAACGAGACACGTTGCAGTGATCGTACTATATGTCTACGTCTTAGCTCTAGTATTTCCTTCCTTTTATCGATACTGTTACGGTTACGTAGTTCTCAGAATGGGTTTACATAATGCGACACCGGGGCGCTCGTAACGAAAGCAATTCATGTCGAGGAAGTATCTGATAACCGATAGCTTCAGGCACGATGATGAACGATAAAATGGATGTTTTCATGGCAACGGCTCGCGGGAGTTGACAAATCTTTTATCTACTTACTTTTGTATATCAACAATCTCAGCACCCATCTATTCGTAGGGTTGTTTAGTATTTGCTTATATTCTATGTATCTTTTCACTCTAAGTCTCTCGGTTTGTTTCTATTTTCGCGTCAAATATTTAACTTTTGCCTCCATGCTTTGTTTGAACGTTTTTTGATGTAATGTAAGAACGCTTCAACTTATATTGTAATACTCGATGCTGACGATTTATATTGTGGAAGTATGTAAGCATCTTTGTTATTTAAACCAAATCATCTCTGTTCCCTAGTAAATTGCAGCAACTAAAAACTCTTCTATTTTTAAACTCATATCAAGACCGGCCTACGTCACACAGATTAGTACATTAGCAAATATAACGCTGCGAAGAATGCCTAATAGTTTTGAATTGACATACTTTTCGTTAAATTTGTATAATATATATTTTCTAAGCATGATTGTGAGAAAAATTATATTATTAAGTAATACCTTTTAGAAGAGTTATTTAATTTTGAAAATTGCGTATCTCTGGATTATATGTATACTGGACATTGAGGTATATGCGCATGTTATAAAAGGGCTTTCCGAAATGACTTAGCAAAAAAGTACTTTTCGCACAGGTATAGCATGGTTATATGCAAACACATGTACGTTGGAGTATTATACAAGTAAATTTACCGTTGAAGGTAAAAAAACACTTATACTAAGCAATACATTTACTGGACAGTTTCGAAAACTATTTAGTACCAGACGTTATTTTGTGTCTATAGATACATGTGAAATCGAGGGAACAGTGGAACATTAAACGGCGATTGTAGAGATGACCAACGAACTTTAGGTTTCGAATCCTGGGGAAAATCGACTGTATCTGCTTTTTTAAAGCCGGTTTTTATAGGCTTACCGTTTGGCAGTGACACGAAACAACGTTGAAAGTAGCTATAATAATAAAAAGCGGTTATAACGGTCAAAGTACCTGTCGAGACACATGGGATGCAGACAGGCGCTTATTCTTTGTAGTACCTCGCTATGTACTGTTATCGGTGTATTTAAAAGAAAAAAAAAGAAGCTAACTCAGAAGAGAGTGATAAAAATAAAGTCGAAAGAAAAAGTACTGGAAGTAATTTGTAAGAGTCTGTTGGATTATTTAGTCTCTCTTATACCAAGAATTATTCCATAGTGATTAGAAGTTCAAAAACGAATCGACGTTGAGTGCTAACATAAACATAGATTTCATAGGAATAACATAGGGCTGCTCTTTATCTTTAAAGGACAAGGATCTTTTGGCCTTTCTCACCAGAGGTTAGTCTCCTGTAGAAAGTGTAAGAGTACAGTTGGTTCTTCCTTGTTGCATTATTAATAAAATTATAATATACATGTATATCCACTGCATGTTTCACATTCATTTAGCACACCCTTTTCCAATAAATTATGGGCCTAGTTCACATTGTGCATTAACTGTGTATTTCGGAATAATCTAAAATTTTATTTAATATATAAAAGTTTCAAGAGTTGAAGTATCAAGTATTCAGTGTAAGTAAAAATGGATAAGTCTAAGAACAGGAGAAACATAATACCGTTCAATGGCAGTAAATACAATACATGGAAACATCGAATTAGAAATTTATTATACGAACTAAATGTGCTAAAGGTCATTGATGAAGAACCCCCTGATCCAGTGACAAGTAAATGGAAAAAGGCTGAACGAGTTGCCAAATGTATTGTTGTTCAATATTTATCGGATGCTTACCTGAAGTACGATAAACCTGGGAGTACTGCTAAATCTATTCTGAGAAGTTTAGATAATATCTATGAAAAAAAAGTACTGCCACCGAAGAGTCTGTTTGTAATCGGTTAAGCAGACTAAAAATGAAGAGTGACACAAAACTGGACGATCATTTTGAAGTGTTCGATGATTTAATAACAGAACTAGCGGCAGCAGGCGTGTTTGTGACAGAGAACCGAAAAGTCTCGTATTTGCTCACAAGTCTCCCTAAGCTGTATGAAACTGTATCAACAGTGATTGAGACAATGACAGAGGATACAATTACTTTGGATTTTGTTAAAACAAGACTTCTGGATCATGAGACAAAAGTGCAAAACGGAAGTGAAGACAAAAGTGTCAAAGTGTTGCAAATTGAAAAGGAAATTTCACGAGGAAAAGATAATGCCGGTTCAAGAGGCTACAGAAGCAACCACAGAGGCCAAAATAGACGAGGTAGAGGCTCACATTTTTCAAGAGGGTACAGGTCGAACAAAAATTTACCCTATGGAAAATGTTATCAGTGTGGAAGACCCGGTCATAAAATGAAAGACTGTTACTACTATAAAAAGAATCAACAATATAAAGCAGAACGTAACAGAACGCTCCATACAGTTCAAACTGTACAAACGGTCATAGCTAGAGAGTATCATGAAAATGAGAGTGATAAGTTAATGTTTCTATTGGACTCAGGAGCATCTGATCACCTTATTAATAAAGACAACGTGTTCTCAAGTGAAATTCAGCTGCATCCGCCGATAAAAATTTCCGTGGCGAAAAATGGAGAGTTTATAACAGCAACGAAAAGAGGAAAAATCCAAGTGACAAGTAATCTAGGTATACAAGCTGTTCTCGAAGACGTCCTCTACTGTCCAGAGGTTCCATACAATTTGCTGTCCGTAAGAAGAATGCAGCAGGCAGGGATGAGTATCACCTTTGATGAAAAAGGGGTACAGATAAGCAAAGATGGTAAAATTATAATGTACGGTAAGCTCCTTAAATAATTTAGTAGCTGCTGAATTTGTAGTGGAAAAAACGGTAAATTCTCAACTATATAATGTGAATGGAAATAATTATTTATGGCATCTGCGATTAGGTCATATAGGTAAAACTAAATATGAAGAGCTGAAAAATAAACAAATGTTGCAGGATATGAGACATCTCGAAAAAGTAATACCGAATGACGATTTATGGGAGGCTTGTATTAAGGGTAAACAAGCTCGAGTACCATTCGAGAAAGCAAAGGATGAAAGTCACGTAAAAAGGACATTGTTTGTTGTTCACACAGACGTGTGCGGGAAAATCTCTCCGCCTACTATCAATAATAAAAATTATTATGTATCATTTGTCGATGAGTATACACATTACACTGTGACATATTTAATTAAACACAAGTTTGACGTTTATTCGGTTTTCAAAGATTATGTTGCAAAAAGTAAAGCTCATTTTAATTCAAGGGTCGTGCATTTGTATTGTGATAATGGTACGGAATATTTATCAAATGAAATGAAAGATTATTGCGTGCAGAAAGGAATCAGGTATCACTTGACTGTTCCATACACTCCTCAATTAAATGGTGTCGCGCAACGCGCGAACCGAACGATAACCGAAAGAGCACGTGCGATGGTAAACTATGCAGGTTTAGAGAAAGATTTCTGGGGAGAAGCAGTTCTAACTGCTACGTATTTAATTAATTGGACTCCGACAAAAGCTCTAAAAGTTAATAAAACCCCATTTGAATTATGGTACGGTAAAAAGCCTAAAGTAAAGTATTTGAAGATTTTCGGTTCAACAGTTTATGTACATAATAAAACCAGGAAGCGAAAATTTGATGAAAAATCCTGGAAAGGTATTCTAGTTGGTTTTGAACCAAACGGGTATAAAGTTTGGGATGTTGAGCATGAGAAATTTTTGACTGTAAGAGATTTGATAGTAGATGAGGTAAATTACTTGAAATCTCGGCCAGTGATGAAAGAGGTGAGTCGAAAGGAAACCTCCAGTAAAACTGATGTTTCTGACGTAGTGTCAAAATCAGTAGAACTGCAAAGTAAATCTGATAATGATGAATCAGATGCATTGAAGAGAAGAAAATCTAATATTAATAAATCAGATAGGTTGGTGATAAGTAAATCTGATAATAATGATAAATCAGATACATTGGAGCCGATTGATACAAAAGTAATGGAAAAATCCCGAGATAAGTAAATCTGTAATTGAAACAGATATATGTGAGGAGGCCACACATGAAAATAGTCGAAAGAAAACAAATGATAAAATAGAGAGTAGAAGAAGTGAGAGAATTAAACAAATCCCTCCTATTTCATATGATGAAATTGAGTCGCCCATTGATTACCCCTTGCGCGCTCAGTCAGTTGTTTATAAAATACCCACTTTATTCAAAGAAATTAAAACACGTGACGACAGAGTTAAATGGGAACGAGCAATTCTAGATGACATAAATTCATTAATCACGAATAAAACTTGGACATTAGTAAAAAAACCAAGCAACAAGAATATTGTAGACTGTAAATGGGTATTCGCGATTAAAAATGATGAATTTGGAAATCCACAAAAATACAAAGCTCGTTTAGTTGCATGCGGATTCAGTCAAGAGTATTTGGTAGATTATAATGAAACAATTGCACCAGTTGCAAGAATTTCAAGTTTTAGATTCATTGTTGCTTTTCCAAATCAGCATGATTTGTTAATTCGTCATATGGATGTGAAAGCTGCATTTTTAAACGGAATATTCAAAGAAAAAATTTATATGAAAGTTCCTGATGGTGTCAAAAGTAATGACAATCAAGTCCGCATATTAAACAAAGCTCTGTATGCTTTGAAATAGTCGGCTAGATGTTGATTTTAATTGTTTGACAAAGCTCTTATAGAAAAAGGGTTTAGAAATTCCTCAGGCGATCGTGGCATTTACATTCTTGATAGAGGAAACGTTTTGCAGAATATATATGTGGTATTATATGTGGACGATGTTGTGATTGCAACTGCTAACATTGAGACAATGAAAAGTTTTAAAAATTATTTGAAGAATAAATTTCGTATGACAGATTTAAATGAGATCAAATTGTTCTTGGGAATTAAAGTTGAGAGAAGCAATGGAAAATTAATATTGAATCAAAATGCATACATAAAGACAGTAACTGATAGATTCAATATGAGAGATTGCAAATCTGTCAGTACACCCCTTCGAATCAAATTAGATTATGATGCATTGAATTCAGATGAAAAATATGATGCACCCTGTAGAAGTTTGATCGGATGTTTGATGTATATTATGATATGTACTAGACCTGATTTAAGTGCACCAGTAAATATTTTAAGTCGATACGCAAATAAAAATAACAAAGAACTTTGGCAAAATCTGAAAAGAGTTCTTAGATATCTCAAAGGATCAGCTAATATTAAATCGACTTATGTTAAAAACAAAAATTATAAAGATCTTTTGTGTGGGTATGTTGATTCTGATTGGGGTGGTACTGATGGAACTGATCATAAAAGTACAACAAGTTGTTTGTTTAAATTGTATGAACAATGTACGATCTGCTGGAATACAAAGACACAATCTTCAGTAGCAGGTTTATCCGCCGAAGCCGAGTACATGGCTCTATATGAAGCTGTTAAAGAGGCACTTTGGTTAAAGTCACTAGCTATCAGTACTAATATAGATGTTTCAGATCCTATTGTAATTTATGAAGGCAATACTGGTTGTATTTATATTGCAAATAATCCAAGCAGTCACAAACGATCGAAACATATTGATGTAAAGTATCATGCCTCAAGAGAACAAGTCGAGAAAAATCTAATAAAATTGAAATTCATTCCCACAGGTAGCCAAATAGCAGATGCACTGACTAAGCCATTGTCAGCAGTGAAATTCCTGGAGTTAGAACAGGAATGGGCCTGGAATAACTACACTGTTGATTTGTTTGTAATGATATAATAATAAGTGATTGAAATGGTCTGAATGGGTTTTTCTGGGTTTCTCCAATTCTAAGCAGCGAATGTTGGACCATATGTGTAGTCCCAGTAAATTAAAGAAAGTGCAAGGAAGATCGGTCTTTAGTTGCTGGTTAAGATAAAATGTAAATATACTACATAGTTAATAGCATAGTTAAAGAGAACAAAGTTGATTAATTTTTTAGGATGCGTGTTGGATTGTTTAGTCTCTCTTATGCCAAGAACTATTCAATAGTGTTTAGAAGTTCAAAAACGAATCGACGTTGAGTGCTAACATAAACATAGATTTCATAGGAATAACATAGGGCTACTATTTATCTTTAAGGGACAAGAATTTTTTGGTTTTTCTGACCAGAGGTTAGTCTCCTGTAGACAATGCAAGAGTACAGATGGTTCTTCCTTGTTACAATATTAATAAAGTTATAATATATTTCCACTGCATATTTCACATTCTTTTAGTACACCCATTTCCAATACCAAATTATTTAAAGTATGAAGAATTTAATTAAAAACAGTTTTGTAAATGAATTTCTTGGAAAAGAGATCTCTTCTAAATAACTTATCGAAAATTTGATTATTGTATGTGATTTTGTGAATCATTGAGAAAAGGATTTAATTTAATTTAATTTAATCCTAATAGAATAATGAAGTCGATTCCACTTTGAGAGGCAACCAGAATGTGAAACCGGTGTCACAATATGATCGGGTCCATGCTGTAACGCTATCTTATGTTATAGTCCACATAGAAAAAAAAATATATCGAACATATACGCAAAAATGTATGTTTTTTCATATAATTCATATATTTCAATATAATATATAATATATTTTTTGCGTCAACATATATGGAGACCTGGCTGTTTATGTGGGCGTCAACAATTGATACAGAAAATTGTTTAGCCTATTTTGATATCCATTAAATTACATCAAATATGCATTTGTCATAATGGCAAAATTTTACGATTCGAGCATTTTAAAAAAGTGAGTCTATTTGCGCTGTCGAAATTGAGACTCGGATCTGCGAGTGTCGGGATGCTCAAAGATAAGGAATGTGACACTCTATCCACCGAGTTATCAGTTGAATATGTAAATGGCTAATTAATAGGTTGCTGAATTGCTTTTTCTGTGAGTGTATCACACGAACAAGAACTCGAAGCGAGGAAACTTTGCACCCAAAAATTTCTATACAAGAAGCAGTCATTAAATGTATGAGTTTCGAAGCCTTCCGATAAAATGTCAGTCCCCGCAGAATTCGTATCTTAAATGACTCACAATTAGTAGAATAATTATAAAGTTTAGGTAACTCTCGGCACTGATATAGTTATAAAACCTATCGCTGTTGTGGTATATTGAAATACCGGAAACTTGTAATGGCATACTAAGTGAGATCAATGTGACAACCTATTAAGAAGTAGTTTCCGCATCCGCGTCATGGCTTTTGTTGTTGCTCAGGCGCCGAAAGCTAATATGTCTGGTTTATTATGGGCCGATGTCACTATATTAGATATGACAATAAAGTATATCATCTGTGCACAGTATTGATTATAGTCGTCACTATAATAAATAATGCCTGCGTAATTACCTTCGAACATTGCAGCTGTCATCACAATTTTCGTTGCTCGCGGACCGGTACTCATCATGCTACTTCACATAATTACTGTGAAAATCGAAATAAGGGCTCCGCAGGAATCAAGAAAAATGCCTTACTGATGCACTATATAATTCTGAATTGTCACCGATGAGCCAAATGGAAGATTTTTGGACGCAGATTTATCACGGATAAGCCAATGGACGATTTAGCTTTTTGCCGCAGCGAACGCTAGTAGTAATTCGAGACGTCACAACTAGTGCCAGCGCGCGCAGACAGTAGTCAGAGATGCTTTTGCTTCACAATTCATCTCTAGTTAGCCTGCATATATTCCTAATAGTTGTATGTTTTTGAGTCATTACTCCAATCGTTTCGCTCCTCAGCCACAATTTTGAATCTTAAACGTCTTAAACGTACATCGCAGTTTCTAAGCTGTAAGGCGAATAGTATAAACGCAATTTTTTTGTCTCCGCATAATATGCCATTGAGCAATACTGAGGCCCAAGGTCCTACAATAGTATACAGCCTGTGACAACGTATAAAAGAATTGTCATCTACGTCATGCGTGTTTTCACGCATGCAATATTTGAGCTACATTCGAGCACGAGGAATTTCCTTGCTGCAGTAAAGGTTATCCCTAAATTTCACCTTTATGCTATACAATATCGACTTGAGTCTCTAAATTAGAATACCTAATTTCGAAATTCAACTATGACAATGTCGAGCCATAAATAATTTAAAGAAATCATCAACAGAGTTCTCGATGCATCTGACTTGAAACATCGCAAAATTTATTTGAAACAATTAATTGCTTCGTTAAAGATTACTGTACTGCTAATAGTGGATACTGGTGCTATCGAAATTCAATAAATTAGTGTCACTCGTTATCTGGTTTAAATTGGAGTGAACGTATTCGACTAAATTGCGTTAACATACGATTGCACAGTATTCTGATGCCGAATGTATTAATTGATATCCTGTTAACAAGGTATAATGAACAGGTAAACAAAAGCAACTATTTATATAAAGAAAATCAAAGCGATTAATATATTTAACCCCTTGCAGAAGCTATTCAAGTTCAATTTCAAATTCAATTTTCATGAAACTTAGATTACTAAGTTCAAAGTTGTAAAATTCTAAATATCTTCAGTCTTAATGATTCACAATAAAATCTATGAGTTCTCGGTTACAGACTTTAGGTTAGAACCATTAAAGTAAGCGAAGATCTACACAAATCCTACCTCAGGAAAACATTAAGTCACAACGTACCCGGTTTGCAAGGAGGTTCCTTCCGACCCAAAACAACTTTATTTCGGTATGCCGAAATGGTTTTCAAACACTCACTTTTCATTATTGGCGAAACAACTAGGAAATTTCTTCTAGGAATATATCATTATATATTTCGCAATGTACTAACAAGTATATGTTTCCAATATTAGTTTTATACTTTCTGTATGTTTGAACTACGTTCAAATATATGTCTGTATATTTGAAAGTATATTTAGAAATATATTAATAATATACTTATATAATAATATACATATATAAACATTTATACGACTCTACATGCAAAGTTCTATCCGAAATTTTATTTAACATATTTTTCTGTTGTGCAAAATATTTTTTGTAGCTGTCAAATAAATGCGAGATATATTTTACGCATATACATATATATTTTTTCATGCGGAAAGAACTGCCAGATGAAATACATTAGGTAGTCCGCTCAAGAGATTCGAGTTAACGTCTAAAGAAAATGTGCACTTTTGTCCATTTATCGTCATTTCTTCTTCGTGTCTATACCTGCGAGTTTTTCCACACCTCGTTTTTCGTATTATTTAAGTAAATCCATTTACGTTGTCACCTCAGCCACGTTTTTATGTAGTTGTCTTACGTGCTTAGGAATATAGTAGGAACACGATAAGGAAGGATCGACGTAAGGCCAGACAAGTGGTAAGCATACTATAAAGGGTGGAGCTTGGGCAGGGTCTGATACCTGACTACGATGTATCAAGATAAATGATACCAAGTTCGAAGTCACACTGCGTAACTTGCGAGTCTTTAGAAGATTTCCAATGGACCGAGAATATATCTCTTCCGTATCCGTATCATCAAATTTTGTTTATCCTCTTTCCGATTTGTCAAAGACACGCACACAAATTGTAGATTAATGAAGATCAACGATTTGCTAGACTTTTTCTTAGGTTTGAATGAAAGTTCATATTAAGATGACGTTCTGTGGTATAATATACGCGTGAATTATTTATTTATTGATCGATTGATCGTTATCAATATCGTTTATAAGCATCGTTCTTTCAATACGAATCAATCACACGTTATTCGTTCAAACATACTGTAGTATATTGTGTTTAGTGTTTTAAAATGTATACTCATGAAAATTGCATAAACCTTACACCTTGGAAAGATTTTTCTCTTCCAGACACGTCTTCCTCCAATCATCTCTCTCTTTTGTCAATTTATCCAATGCCGTCTCCAGTGTCAAATTTAAATTCAGGATATCTTCATATTTTCTTTTGATTGCTAAACGAATCATACACGTTAAATCAATTATTTATAGGAAGTCGAACATGAAAACTAACTGGGCATGATCTTGGGTATGTTTCGAAATTTACTGCCAGTACTGCAACGAACACTGTGTTTTTATTAATCCACACGTATCTGAGAGAGATGTAATTACTTTAGTAGTACTGGCAGTAAATTTCGAATCACACCCTTTATCGAACATATGTGAGTGTTTTATTTTTGTTTACACTGTTAACTAAAACTTGGTTATGGGGATAGTGTACTGAAATGCATGTACGTTTCAACGAGAACTTACTTTGACTCTCGGCTTTCAGAAGATTTAACTCTTTTTCGCTATTCGTCTGAGTTTCTAGATTTACTTTGAATGCGTACTCGAGCTGCAGAAACTTAGCTCGTAGATCGAAAAAATTCTTTCGCAATCTAGCCAATTCTTCGTCTCGTCCTCGCAATCTCTTGGCGAGCCGGCGACAGTATTCGTTCATCTCTTTGGGATTTAAGTTCTTAAGTTAGGTGAGAAGAGACCCTTTACTTTTATATTTCCTTGGTTCTCTAGTTTACAAATCCGATCACTGGCATTTAACCTATAGATTTACTGACATTAAACGCAGACTTCAGATTATTTAAATTCCTTGCTTTATCTACCCTTCGATTTCCCAGTCAGACCGTGCGTGTCTTTTTTTTACAATATTGTAATATATCCATGAAACGTTGACGATTACATTGAATTCATATTTTTTACTCAATCGATATCATAAAATTCACTCACGGATCTTATTAAATTCGCTAGTATAATATACAAAACTCAACTCAATGGGATTCTCTTATGAAAAATCATCCTAGGCCAGAGGCGCAAAACCTGATATCAGGTACATTCATTGGTATAATCTCAATAATCGTTAAAAAAACTTAAAAATACATACAATAATACACATTCAAACTATTCATCCATACACCTTGCACACTCATACACGCACACAGCATTACTCACGGACTCACTTCTTTCGATAGGTCAAAAACAAATGCACCAGATATTGATAACGCATGGGAGAATGTCATTATGAAATTTGAATATAATTTTCTTATCTGCAACGCAGCAAGATGATGTTGTCCATTGTAAGAATCCTATGGATAAATAGATCCCATCAACCGAATAGGTGGTAGATCGCCCGTCCTAGCCATCAATCCCCGTACGTCCATCGTTCGCAGCAATTTATGAAATGGCGATGGTGACTGCCAATCCTCGTAATGTATGTAAATAGCCACCAATATGAGCCCTTTCGCTCCATTGGTCTAATTCTTTCTTTTCGTAATATTCTATATTATCGTTTGGCACGTGCATACCGGTCGGTGTTCCGAAGGCGAAAGGAACGAGACCACATTTCGCCGTATCGCGATCATTGGATTCACACGAACAATAGATCGTCGTTTGATGGTTCGTTAGTCGCCCAACCTATATGCAGCCATATTTGGTGTTCACTTACTCCGTCGGTAATGGCTAATCCTTACAATATGCAAGTTTTTCGTTTGGGATAAAAGTCTGCGCATCTTTTAATTCGATCGAATCTCGATCGCAATGCAATGCCATCAACTATTTCAGTATATAGCAGGAATGTGTCGATATGGACGAATTTATGGCGTAAAAGAAAAAGCTTAGCTACGTGAACCAAAAGCTAAGTTGGTAACATTTTACTTTATTCGTAGGAAATTAATATCCTGGAGAATAGTGATTATGATAGTCTCTTCGTTTTTTATACTCTTTTTACGATTCATGTTCTTTCCATTAAATCATCCTTTAATCCTATCGGCGCCTTTAGGCGTCCTTGGAACTGTTTACATCGTAGAAATTTGTCAAACGTTGCTCTATTCAATCGTGATAACAAGAAGTATTATATTCTTTATGTGATGCGTGCAACGATACGCAGCGACGGCTAGTGTTATAACTACGCTGTACACAGCGTGCGCCTTGCTTCTGAGTGGCTCGTACTCAAAGGATTCGTGTTTCCTTGTGCTTCATACTAAAAGTGTCAGTACTTCAAATAAATCATAAAAACTACTTTGTAATATTTTCAGGGTCTATTTATAGTGTCTATTTTGGAACATCGACACTTGCGAATCTTCAACATTGGTTTATCTTGCAACTAAGTGATTTCATGTATTTTCATTTTCATATACAGTAAAATCTTAATATTCACGGTCGTTAAGCCAGAGAAAAATGTTGTGAAAACAGAAAATCACAAACAATGAAATTCCGAATAAAGAGATTTTACTGTAATGCACCGTTTTGAAATCATTCGTTATGTAAAAATCGCATTTTCTGATTCGAAAATACTTGTGGAAAATTGGTTTATATTTTTACAGAAGTTGAGTCAATGCAATAAGACAAAGTTAGATTATTAAACATTTCCAAAACTGTCCGTTCGAACCAATGAAACCAATCTTTGTGTTGAATTATTTTGGCTCTATCCGCTTTAACAGGAAACCCTCAGTGCTTTTCTTAACTTTAATTTTCTACGTTATACTCGCTATATTTTCAGCACATTTATTTAATGTGTAATCGTTTGTACAAATTGTGTATTCTGAAACCATTCTAGCGAGAATAAGGCGAACAAGAGAAAGAGAAAGGGGGAGAGCATGCCTGTAAAAAAATTTCCATAGCCAATGGTTTTGTATTGATTTAAAGTCATTCACTACACATTATCCTTGTTAAAAGAAAACCATTGGTAATGAAACATTTTTCTACAGGTGAGGTATTTGAACTCCAATAAAGAGTTTATAATCTGTTTGAAATTATAGTTACATTGAGTATGTGTCATTGTATATGTATGCATAAGAATAAAAAATTATTTTTGCACCTATACCTAAAGGCGCGTTTACACCAAGCGAGCATTGTTTGCGAAGGTTCGCAGACGTTCGCAAACGTTCGCAAACGTTTGACAACATTCGCTAATAGGAAGGTGCCACCCCGTTCATACTACCTGAGTATGCCCAATCGAGCAGTTGTCCTCGAGCATTCGACGAAGTTCCGATAGAAGTGCGCAAACATGGCACCGGCATTATCAAATCTAGCTCCTGCGGATAGGTACCTAGGTATTGTTCACACCAGACGAGCAACGAACACTGAATCTCTTTGACGATTCGTTGGTTTACCGGCAAGTCGCGGAACGAGCTCGAATCTTCGCGAACATTCGAGAACAACGTTCGCAAACGGTGTTCAGCGTGGCCGGGTGTTTACACCGCCCGAGCGTCTTGCTCGAGATTGTTTCGCAGTGTTCGCAGTCGATACTCGCTTGGTGTAAACGCGCCTTAATACTCAATTTCCATATGAAAGAACAACTTTATCGTCCAAACTGAGATAGCCAATGTTTAATAAGTGTTTCAAGGTTTCGAAATTTTTGTCGGTTCTGGATCATAGATGCTGTTCCGCGTAGTAGGTGATTCTCAGGTTGGTGCAAACCAGCAGATTAATTTGGTAATTTGGGCAACGCGTTCACAGAGGTGGAAGGGGGTTCAGGGAGCAAAGTTCCCGTGAGGGGGAGGGGGGTTTCGAGGAGGGGGGCGAAGCCCGCCGAAATAACCACAACCCCGATTTAAAAGTTATATGAAGATTATATTGAAACTGCTTGAGAATACACATTTAAAATGACTGGCATAATTCATCGAATAAAAAATATTACAAATTCCATTGGATCCCTCAATTTAGAAGGAGAAAATTGTTTTTAAAATTGAGCGTTTACTAAATCTCTATGATTTTGGCTACGTCTCGGACATAGCAACGAGCGTTTTCAAACAAGCGAACACCGTTGTGGTGGGTAGCTGGTTGTTAGATTCGTCGGCAAATGTCGCTTCACTCCTATTCAATTTTTCAACTTTCCATGTTTCCCCAATCGAGAATTGCCCGTTTTCGCTCCTCCCGAGCGGAGCGAAAACGAGCGTTTTCGCTCCGTTGTTGAAGAGAACAAATTCACGATGCTCAGCAGGAATGCGGTCATGTATTATAAGTGGGTGTGAAAATGTGAAAAGATAATTTTTTCTACCAATCCAAGTATCTGCTTTCTTTAGGCTCTCACGTGTGATTGGCTGCTGCCCGTCAATTTATTATATTTTCACACCTACCTAAGATACGTGATCCTATTTGAGGTTTGACATACAATTTACGCTCCGAACAGTTGAGTTATAATGTATATCGTATTTAAGAAATGATGTGGATCATAAACATCAAACACTGGAATGAAGATTTTAATCATTCGAACATACATATATGTATACTTCTAATAGTATAAAATAAATGGAGCATTTTTCTTCCGAATGATAGTAACTAATGAATAAAATATTTCTGGTGATGATATCTATGTGTACCGTTTCGTTCGTATTTGGGTATACTTACTGAAATGTTTCAAATAAGGGGTTTAATTATACATATGCAGATGTATAAAAAAGTATACAGATCGTGACAAGAAAATTAATGAATATCGTTTTTAGACGCAAAACGTACATACAATGTCTAATACAACAGCCCATAGATAAAATACTGTAAGGTTCGCAATGCTATATTTTTACCAAAATTTTATATTAATTTTATTATATCTAATTTCTCTCAGTGACGAGAGACTTCATGTTTGAAATATGCATGTATACTTTTTTATACAACTATGTGTAGCAAATATTGTCGAATATTATAGAAAATATGCCTTCATAAGGACAACAACAATCATGCTTTCCCCTTGAAAAAGAAACCAAGGTTAAACTGGAAAAATCAATTTATTCGTGGAAATTTAATATTTGGCTACTAAATATTTTATAATAATATGTATTTTGAAATTAGCGATAAATGCACCTAATGTAGCAAGAAGATAATGCAACATATTAAATTCCTCGAGGATCTGAAATTGTGAGAAAAAGAGGAGGATCTGGAGATGAGAATACGCGATGTCCAATATTATTTATGGTGTCATTTCTTGAATTCGTCTTACGTCTCGTGCGAGTACCTTGCGCCCTAGGTATATACATGTGAAATGGACGTGACCAGCTTATAACAATAACAGGAGAAAAATATTGCGTGTGAGGTAAGACGAACGAATGAGATGAAAGACTGAAATCCATTTATATTAATAATACTCTCTAGTAACATAATATAGGATTTTCCGTAATTTCGTTATTCACAATTAGTCCGTAACTGGTGTAGAATTCAGAATGGATCTTTATTTTGCGGAAATTCATTGCCAAAAAGTTTTAATTTACCCTCAAGTGCAGCATAGGGGCGACTGGAGCACAGTGAGCCACGGCAGATATCTCGCAGGTACGCGGTGCGTAAATATTGAAATTTGTTTTGTTAAACAATTAGCTAAATTGAATTTCGTCAGTCCTAAATAAACTTCAACAACAGATCGTTAAAAAATATAGAAAATTATAACAGATTTGAAACCTCTGGAAAAAAAAATTATGGCTCGCTGGAAAAAATGTAATACCTAACCTCACTTTCCTTGAGAGCTCAGGATATTTATCACAATTGATATCACAATTACCTGTGCATAGATCGGTGCTTACGTTTTGTTACTTTTACTTCGAAAAGTAATTAATTATTACAATAAATGTGGAGTATTGCTAGTAGGGTACAATTTGTCACTGAGTTTTTGGGCAAAATGTGCCATCCCTTGATGTTGTGTTGGCATATGATATCACGACGTTGAGGTGATACAAATAAAATTTAGTTTCTTAGTTTCTTGCTGGCACATAATGCCTCACGTTTTACATCACTTCGCACATTGCTAATTATTTTTATATTTTCATACCGTTGTTAGTAATGATTATAGCTTTATTGGATGCCCAAAGGTATTTCTTTATAATACTATTGTGATAAGAGTAATTATTCATTAAAAGAAACGTGGCACATTGTGCCCCACTCTTCCACACATGTTATTCTGCATGCACCTTGCTTCCACCAGGTGGTATCTTTTTGAAAAAACATTATTGAACGGAGCACGTATTAACTAGTAACCTCCTATAGTTTCATTAAAATTTATTAAATATTTGGTGCGTTATTAACAGCTCTAGTCCTTCGTATATGCAGGGTGTTCGTGTCTAAACGTGAAAAACATATATGAATTCTTCATTATAAATAAACAATCATGTGTTGAAACGTTTTTAATTCTTGAAGTCTAAATTTTAACATTAAAGTTTGTGATTAACAGCCTATCAATGTCAATTGAAGCGGGTTCATGGATAAGACTCTGCGATCCAATTAATATTGCTTGCTACTTAGGTAGTCGTTAGCCATTACCTCTTTTTTCATGTTTTTAAACAATGTTAATATAGAATTTATTTCAATCATTTACCTACCGATTTAGTCATTACTAAGTCCTCATAGTGGAAGCTATGTTATCATGAAAATTTTTTTATCGAGATATTCATGTCAAAATACTTAAAATGTTCTAAAACGTCGAGAAAAGTGGTTTAGAAAAAATGTTCGTGCATGCGTGCGTGTGCAGGGCTTGAAAAATCCAATCCCCTCTTACTTAGTAACCGTTAGAAAGATCAAATTGAAATTTTACACACAAGTAAAGTAGATATCCCTCTTTAAATTTTGCGATTCTTAATTAAATATATGCAGCCATTCAGATTTTATGTAATTTTAAATTTTTTGATAAAAGAGCGTGGTCTTTCTATCTTTGGTAAAGGGTCGACGATTTAGCTGAAGATCTGTTCAAGGTTGTTTGGTATTGCATTTCGACAAGATCGCTAAAGCGATTCAGATTTTACGTGGTTTTGCAATTACAAAAAAATTATAAATATTATGAAATTATAATTTCAAAGCTTCCTCTATGAGGAAGCCAAAATTAGTCAAAGGACTTATTCATAGCTGAGGCTTTGTGAACGACGGAAAAGAATCAAGAAGCCACGTGTAAGATTTTACTTTGTATCATTGCGATAGAAAAAACCAAGTAAAATAATGAGGAGGCAATTTGCAAGGTTTTACTTCGCAGCCTTTTTTTATAATCAACCGACATTCAATTATTCCGACAGTAAGACGATAGTCTTCAGAAAATATTTATTTTCTGCTACACTAACATTTCAGGTACTATCATGTTAAAAAATAATAGGCTTGATTATGGAACTTTCTCAATGAAAGAATAATGGAAAGCTGTATATTTGGTTGTACCAACGAAATGTAATGGAAAGTATTATTTCAGTTGATGTATCTGATCTGAATTATCCTCCGTATAGGGTATGCCAATAATTATTGCACTTGATCAATATAAAGAAAGTTTAGTGTGATTGATCATTTTTCTGTTGGTAGTCGTATGAGAATTATATTCTATCTTTAGTATTGTTGAATCTAACGTAAATATTTTGTTTTTTTCTCAAGTTTAGGATTCCCTACAGCTAAGATGTGACGCTTACTTTTACTCTTCGTGGAAACATTAAGCTTCTTATAGAGTTTGAGGATTCTCACTCAACAATTAAGTACGACAAGATTAGCATACTGAAGTCCTTATTACTTTTTCGTGTTTGTGGAAAAATTTTCAAGAATCCTGTCAAGATTCTCATTTTGAATCGGACATTTTTTATTTTCAGTATGATAAACGATTTAGTTAATGAGTACCACTTATATTTGTGGTTATACCTGAGTAAGGAGCATCCTTTTATATTATTTCGGCATTTCTCGCCTGACTTTAAGTACATTTACCACTTGGGAGACTTGTTGAAGTGTTCCTAACGCAAAGCACAGTCTGAAAGGTGAGATTCTCTAATTTAAAATGATTTTAACGTTTAATCAATCCATGAATAAAATGTGACATCTTTAGGACTCATATCGCTTTTTCCTAACAGTATCGTTGTAATTCAGGAATTTCGTTTGCAAAACTTTATTTGGCGAAGTTTGGTGTATCGTGGTAACCCGTAGCTCGGACCAGCATCACCATATCTTATAGCTCTGTGTTACAAAGAATGGAGCATATCACATACCAAATACGAGTAAAAATCAGATAAACCTATTTTTTTTAGAAACAAGCAGTATGCTTCTTTGAAATTTTTATTTTAGTATTTAAATGTAAATTATGAACCGAGCTATAAATTAGTTGTAGTAGTAAATATTAGTTTGCGGTGTGCATATAAAACGGATTTCGCGAAATACGACGATACTGTTAGGAAGGAGGGACATATTGAAATTCGCAAGAGCAATAATAATAAGAATGTAAAAACAATAGCAGCAATAATTTGTTTATTGTAAAAATGTTGTAGAAAGAAATCCCTATAAGTGCTTAACTCTTAAAACCTACCCAGGGGTGAGAGACATCAGAAAGGGTGGATTTTCATACTTGTACTGAAATATGGGTAAGGTTTATGGGTCAAAATTCCAACGTATGATTAAGGTTAATTTTAATAGGGCAGTTATTACGTATATGTTTAAGTAGTCGCATTCGTATAACGTTAATGTTGTACTAATAAGTGTTATTTCATTTCTCCTGATGTGTAATTCAATATTTCCTCAATCTAAGATCTTGATTATATTCCGTACACACAGTGTAAATTGTTAAGCCTTTTAATACTTGGAACGCGTAGTAATAGGTATTTCCTTAAGTGTCTTTTCAGTTTCCATTTTGGCAGACGATTTGATATTTTGTCTTTATAACATGAAAATAACTGATAAATAAATAAATTCAGAATTATTCTTAGGATTTGTTATGCACGAATAAGAAATATTTTCTCTCGAATACTATGAATCAATTGTTATGCTAATTTTATGTTAAACTGAATACAATCAATCTTTTAGGACAAAAAATTTTTTTACATATCTATTCTTGTTAGATACTTGCAAGTATATATTGGGTTCTAAAATCAACACAAGTTAAAACGCGTTCGCAATTGTACTACCTAGACCATAACTTCAGCATTATTTAGTTAAGTATTGAAGTAAGAAAAGTACACTAGGGTTGAGTTCACTAGGGATCATAAAGCCGAAGAACAACGTAAGTTCTTGTTGGTAGTGAGAAAACTTCCCATCTAAAACTCAAAGTATAAAAAGTACTGTTGTTAAAAGTATTTCACTCACCCGAAACCATTTGATAAAATCTTAGTCTCTACGAAGCCCGACTTTTCGATTATTCTATAGGTAATTAATAAAGAAGAAATAAATATTGATACTCATATGTTAGAAGAGATATTACGACGTGCGTCAATCGTGAGGCAGCACTTGTCACTTTCGCGAAAAAGTAAATGGATATCGAAAAAGTCTCTGGAGGGACTGAACAATTTGTACCAGTAACACATCATATTACTCCGAATATGTAGCATGAAGTTGATAGAAAGATTTTTGGGTGTAAATAAATCAAGCTGTCAAGCAACAGATTTTCTTCGCCTAAAAGTTTACTGCCCCTGGCCGCAGCGAATGTCAATGCAGTTCTCGTAAGCGAATTTCTCCTCTGTTCTCCTTGGCTGAGCTTTATAACTTGCGCCATTCAAACTCTGTGCATCAGGTCGTACCTAACTTTGGCGTGGACCGCTCGTTATAAGCGAATAAACGATCGCGTGAAATTATTATACTTGTTTGGCTTATAACGTGAAGCGGTGATCCTCACGGACATCACTTACACATGTGCCATATACCCAAGCTCTTTCATGTTCCGTGACCTGTCCCTCATAGTCCTACTTTTTTCCCAACCATATTTAATCCCCGTCGTTACTCCTCACATGTCGCTTCCTTTCCGTTATTCCTAACCCTAATAAAACATCCTATTAAGGGGAGTAATACATTTAGAAGGCCTGAAATTGAGCGATTTTCGTGAATATTTTTGTTGCAAGGAAAGTATTGCTCCACATTTATGATGTTACGACATCATTTTATTTTAAGTTTTTACTTTAACCGAAAATCGTTTTCTCTTCTTCACAACATGGCGCAGATATAGCTTGGTGAATTAAAGAACTCGTAAAAGAAGTTGTCGCACGGCCTGCAGCCTAGCATCGACTGTATTGATCTGAAATCAAATATCCTTTTCTATTTTAAAAGTTAATAAAAAGAAACCTGGAATTGAAGCTAAATGAGTTAAAAAATATCGAAAATTGATGAAATGGCACGTTTTTGAAGTTGAAGTTCCGCTTTTTCACGAAAAATTTGTATTGTTTGCCATTAAAATGTTATTTTTTTAAAGAACAAGAAAGTTTTTGTCAAATTTCATTAAGATCGGTGTTTTGGTTTCAGAGTTATCTTGCACGGTAATTTCGAAAATGTACTTTTGAGAAAAAAGCGTTTAAAGTTTTCACAAGCGTTTACGAAGCATAACGTAAGAACGGCTTCGAATTTCAGTCTAAAACTTTTAGAGCATATTCTTTGAATATTATAAACTTTATATACAGAGTGTATCAGAACCCCCGCGCCAGCCGCGCTCAGAAGGTAGCTGACGGTACTAGGAACGGGTACGCGAAGTTTGGGCGTTCAATTCGCAATAGATTCCGAGATATAAGCGATAGAAGTCGACCAATCAGAGCGCTGTATTTTATTCACACATAAACGCAGCGTTATAAAATTCAGGGAAAAGGAACGAAACGTGCACAGTCGAGCGAAAAACATAAGAAAGATGAAACCGGCAGTGTGTTTCATATTTTTACTTGTTGTTCATCATGTTCTTATCAATACTGCAGGAAACGTTTCGCTCTTTTCCATTAAACTGATTATAAACAGCGAAGAAAAAAAAACAGTTCGTTGAACGAAGAATATAACAGAAATCAAACCGGCAGTGTGTTTTACGTTATTACTTATTACTTATTGTTCAAAATGCTGTTATCAGTACCATAAGAAACATGATCGGTTTCGCTCCTTTCCATTAAGACGATTATAAATGTCGAAGAGAAAAAGAAGAAAGCAGTTCAGTTGAACGAAGAATATAACAGAAACAAATCAGCAGTTTTTTCATATTTTGATTTGCAGCTCAACATCTTGTTATCGATACTATAAAAGAAGAGGTTGATTCGCTGCAGTTCGTGCAGTTAATTACAAATGTTGAGAGAAAAGAGCCAAAGGATCCAGTTCTATTTATGTGGAATAGCAGAGATCAAACCGACACTGTTTTCTACGTTTTTCCTTACAGTTTGATATCTCGTTATCACTACTTTAGAAGGCGTGATCGGTTTTAATTTTTTCCAATCAGTCGATTATAAAAATTCAGGGAAAAGGCACGAAACGCACACTGTCGAACGAAAAACATAACAGAGATTAAACCGGCAGTGTGTATTATGTTTTTACTTGCTGTTCAATATAATGTTATCTAATAGTACTCGCGAATTGAATCTCCAAACTTCGCGTACTCATTTCGGGTACCTTCAGCTACCTTCTGGACGAGGCTGGCGCGGGGTTTCTGATACACCCTGGAAAAAAATGTGAATTTTTTGAAGCTTGTAACTGTATTGTCCCCCCCCCCCCCCCCCAATATTTTCCACAATACAACCGGCATTGTACTTTCCAAAATCCATAATATTAATATTTAAAAAAAACACGTTCCCTTACCAATCTTTCCCATTACTCTGAAGCTAGGATTTCCCGCTTCTTTAAACGCTACTTTCTACTATTTTCCTTAGCATAAAAGGACGAATCCTCTTTGGTTTAGTTTGTTAGTGGCTCGGATACTATGCGCGTAACCTCCTGGAAAATGTACTCTTCACGATCGATCTTCAGCTACCAACAAATTCACTAACACTTTCTGGAATCCACGTAAAGTATAAAATTACTGGACGACGGTCCTGTAATAGTTCTATGGCCTGCGACAGCACGCGGAAGGATTATTAAGTACATTTTGTGTGTTTTCATGCATTGCTACAACGTAAAATGGCATCGTCATATAGAAATTTACAACAAGTTACGGAGCTATACTGTTGACTACGTCGATATTTCACTCTCTTATAATGAATAAGTGGATATTCATTGATAATTGCAGTTATAAATTAACCATTGACAATCAGCGAAATTCTACTAATTGAGTCAATGAAATCGACAATTCGACGTGGTTATGCAGGTGTATTAATTGAATCAGTACACAGAAAAGAAGTCTTTTGTAAATAATAGTCATGTGTGAGTGTTTGATATGGGTTTTATTGGTAATGGTGTGGATAATAATACAATTTGAAGGAAATTTTACCGTTAACCTTTAACTTCCGTCCATTTCCATATATATATACACACACACATATATACATTAATAGAGCATACTTTGGGGACAATTTCAGTATACAGCCGCTAGTTTGAGAACAATTGTATAGTTTGGGGTCGGACTTCAAAGTATTTTCAACATAATGCATGTTTTGAGGCCCATAAAGCGACTGCCACACCAAATTTGTTTACTTTTTTTGAATGCTAGACATCCGGAGTTGAAATGGGCTTAAAAAGTGTTTCATTAGGTTAGGTTAGGTTAGAATTTCAATGCTGTGGTGTCTCAAGATATTAGCTAAAAAAATATTAGCTCGCTATTGTGAATGCCCCTTAATCGCCTGGGTCCTTAAACTATACTTTGTACGTGGTTATATATAGTATACATGTAATATATAAATATATATCGAAAAACATAATTTGTAATTGAAGTAATATTAATAAACTGGGTTGATGACTCAGTTGGTAGAGTGCCATACTTCACTCGGAGCATCTCGACAATGGCAAGTCGGCAGACTCACTTCCGACAGCGCAAATTGTGTAGTGCAATAACATGCGTATGGGTGTTCTTTAAAATTTTACTTCAATTGTACAATAATTATATAGTTATGTCGATTATATTTTTCAGGTATTTCAGTAAATATTAGCAATATAATTAATTTTCGATGTATTTTTGTATTGCAACAGTAAGAGTTACAGACATGTTTATTATAAAATTTACTCGCTGCAACCACATTTATCACAAGAATATATTTCCAATGTGAATTATAGGTCGCGTTCAGTAAATCTCGTTAAATTGCATGGTTATTACTCAGCTGTTTTGTATAATAGGACAATGTATTATAGTAAAAATGGATCTTTTAAATAGGATTGTGCAGTCTTTTTAATAAAAATTTACCCAATATGATCAAATAGTGATTATAAAAGTTTTTAGTCTCAGATGGATTATTCAAAATTTGTTGTGTATAAAGCCTTCTTAACACTAGAATAACCAAATCCGTCAGAATGAAAGATTTTAGAATTTTTCTTTTAAATTACCAAAATTATTAAGAACCTTATTTCAGAATTTATTTTGGCTTCTATCGAAGTAAAACAATGAATTGTATGTGCCAATTTATTTTCCATTAGCCACTCTAATTTCGTTTTTCATATAGGATACCTATATGAAATATAATATACCTATGTCTTTCACATTAAAAGACAGGTTGGTTGTTCACTGTTAAATTTATGTGTAATATTCGGACAGATATGTAAAGCGTGCATCGCGATATAAACTAAATCTAGATCAACTTTATAAAAAAAAATCTTACTGCATGTTTAAGTTGCAACGGTTTAAAAACTTGTAATGTCTGTCATAGCCTTTTTATTTTATTGGCTCCCAAACTAGATCAATTTTCTACGTGAAAATCTGCAGTATATCACACGGAGGAAAGTGGACAATAGATGCATAATAATATATCTTCTTACATATAACTTGTCATTAGACGCATCCGATTTAATAAGATGTATAAAGTAAACACTATTCTCTTATTTTGTAATGGATGTAATATTTCATAACTCTAACAATAAGATATGTAGTGTTAAGCTGTTTCTTACATTTACATCAAATCTATACAGGTCGGTGAAAATACACTGAAAGAAAAGATTAAGGTCCTTACAGCAATCCCGCAAAGTTTACGATTTTTTATTGCATGATTCTGGAGATATATGCTTCTAAAATTTGCCAATCTCACATTGCAAGTATAAGCCTCAAATCGACAAACGAAACTAGAGCGCTTAATCTGTCAAAATTTAAATACTTCTAAAGTAGATCAATGAATTGACGAATCGACGCAATGAATATTTCGGAAGAAACTAATGAAAACTGAAATTCATCAATCATGTCGTATAATAACTTTCGATAGGCCATATTTTCGTTAGGAATAATGGCCGTATTCGAGTGACATCTTGGTAACGCCACGCGTGAGGGCTGACGCATATTGCCAGTCCGTTGACCGTGTATTATCTAGATCTTATATAGAACAAGAGGATCGACAAAAATATTTATATCTTTCGGAGGAAAATTAAAATAAAGATAGAACGAAGACCTGGAATATTAAGTAAAAGAAATTTTCATCGAAGTTGCTTGTTCATCTTTCAGACACTGAGGTTATGTATACGCAAGTACCGACAGCCTAGCGACAAAGTTTGCGACTACTGTTGCATGTAAATTTATATGGTTCACGACACTCAAAGTTGTAATATTTGCTTCAATATTTATTTGCGTGGGGATCGCATTGATCGTATAATATAGCAGTTTTTATAAATAGTTAATATAATTGTATGCTAAGTCCTACGAACAAAGATCACATATTTCTCACTAATTGTAAGATACAGTATGCGAGTGGAGTGGAACTCGAACCTGCGATTATCGGGATGCTGTAAGGAGTATGACGTTACGCTATACATGGAGGCATTCTGATATATTTAAAAGCAATTACCAATACAATAAATCCGATTTCATTTTGGACGATACAGAATTTATTAACTTTATATAAAATTTTGTTTATTTAAAACTGTTGGATAATTTATATTTGGATAATTTATTGCATACGAGCAAAACATTTTTTCCGTGCATGATTTACATACATAACAATGAAAAGTATCACATAAACAGACTAATAATAGTGGGACACATCCATTCATTGTTCGTTATTATGAATTGCTTGTGACTGCAGTTTCCAATACAATCGGCTTATTATTATTAATATTTATAAAACGTTTTTTACGCATATGCGATATATGCGTATATCGCTTCGATTTTACTATTGCCTGAAAAAGTAATTTTCAATATCACCTATTTATGTCGTGCAAGCATTGTCAACGCGGCCAAAAGCAGTAAAATCAATCATGAACGCGTAGATTTTGCGATCGGTTTCAGAAGAACAGCCCAGATGGATCTGCTTAATTGCAACGAGGGTGAAAATATTATCCGAGCAGTCTTTGTGGAAATCAAACTGGACTTGGGGAAAAGGCGTGGTAGCGTAAGTTAAGCTTTCAGGTCCCTTTGTCATCACGGCAGAGAAAATCTTTGAAATACAGCTTACGGGGGATATTTCTCTGTAGTTAGCCGGGTCGGCTTCACACCACTTTTTGCGTAGCACGGCTAAATTCATCTGGATTCACTAGCCGGTGAACGTTTCCTTTTCATAGACTATGCTAAGGAATGATACCATGTAGAGCAGCCAATTAAGTGGCAGATTTTTAAAGAATTCGTTTCCAATCCTGTACGATTCAGACAAATTTTCGTTTTTTGTTTTCTCTAAACATTTGAGAATTTCGAATTGATTGAAGTGTTCATCGAGGGTGGATTAAATGTGCATGATCAAAATAAACTTAAATAAAATTAAGTCGATCAGATCTGCTATTACTAGAAAATTAAAACTTGTGCCATCGATAATTTGTCCATCAGGCGGTAGAAGTGAACAGAACAATTTGCAAATATAGTGTATCTTTCAAATACTATATAATATATATCAGAGTAATAATTGTAGCACACTTTAATAAGGGTGATTAATAATCATTGATCAGTGTGACGTGCGAGCTACTCTAAGCTTTTTGAACACTTGAGTCTAATTAGGACATCTATGGCAGGTTATGATTTTGAGTATAAATTACATAAAGTTGAATAAGTAATGTAATGAAAGTATACAAATACTACAACATTATTTAATAACATGTACTAATTTATATGTATAAGATGTCACCGCATTAAAAAAAAACCTCAAAGGTGCTATTATACTATATCATAATTAAATAAATAATTGTATATATTCAACTAGATCGTATATACGACAATTCAAAAAAAAAATCAATTGTACCAAGTACAATAGCGATTGATTGAACTTGATTCGTGCTTGATTTCAAATGATGGAAGATCTAGTAAAAAATTACCACAAATTACGGTTGAAATGGTCTTCGGACCCAGATCTGAAAATAGGGCTCATTTGGACCTGAGGCAGCGGGTAGCAACGATCATGTGACGACCTATCTACAAGATGCTTTGAATGATTTATGACGTCAAGAGCCCGATGATATTTGCCCATTCGTCGCTGAATGCTGTTCACTGTCTTCTATCTGTAATCCAAATGAGCCCTAATATTTGTCCCTTGAAAACAGAACCTTGAGGTTCAAAATGAGATTTGTTAACACCATTTTCATTCTAAAATCCTCATTTTTGGATATAGGATGTAACTAATAATTCGAGGCTCAAACTGATGTTAATTCACTCAAGTTTTCTTATTCCATAATCTTAATATCAGTCTGAATATCCTCGTGTGATATAGATAGGTTTAAACGGTCCAAAATTTTCGACTCGGGGAGTGAGTGAGGAGTGAAAGTGTATCAGTATTCGGAATAGAGTGAAACAGTAATGGAAGTATGCGTGACTGATAGTACGGGTGAGACAGAATGCCTGCAGAAGAGAATAACGGCGAATCTGCGATGTAGGCGTAAAGTGGCCAATAGGCAGGGAAGAATAAAGTTTGATTGGGAATTGGGAAAATCAGAGAACCATGCAAATGGTAGAGAGAATGACGAGTAAGGAAATGAAGCGAGTATGTAATTAACAGCTGTTGGTAAGCTTATGTAGAAAAAAAGGGAATAAAGATCTTTCTTTTTTAACGTTTATACCAGTGATTTCAGTAGGATCTCCAGGTTAAGATTCGTGTTCACATACATATACTCGATTCATAGATAATTAATTATACTTCATAAGGCTGCTCTGGTCTAACTTTGTGTTTACGTGATTTTGTTAACGTTATCCTTACGAAAAAGTCGGAGTAGTAACTATTGAGAGCTCAATAGTAACTATTGGTAATAAGACTACTGACAGTAGTAATTATAGGCGATATTACAGTGAATAGTAGCGACCTTTGAGATCTCAGTTAAAATTATTGATAATACTAACTATTCATAGAAGTTATTATTAATATTTTCATAGTACCTACAGACAATAGTAACTGTTGGTAGCTTTCTGTTTTTATCGAAACAGCATTGTCGTACTAAATGTTACTATTGTAATAATAGTACCTCATTGATGAAATTGACTAATAAATTATATAACTTTGAAGAATAAAATTTAATTTTTTATCGATCCCATTCACGAAAGATATTTACAACGATCAAGTTGGCACGTGTTGCATCGATTGGTTTTCATCCCGCGCAGAAAAGTTAAAAAATATTTCTGCATGAAATTGCAATTTCTGTGTGGCAAAGTATTATCAGTTCAATACGAAAATTAAAATTATAGTTTACTTCAGAATTTAGTGACTTCAGCACGTTTTATGCATTATATGTTTAATTTCTGAGATAGTTTATTTGGAAAAATTGTTGAACTTTCGATAATCTCGCTGAATTTATCGTAGGAATAAACAAAATGTAATAAGCATTTGATTAAAAACTAAAAAGCCTAGTCGTGCCATTCATACTCATAAGAAAATTAATAGTAGACATGAAATTTAAAACAGAATTTTTTATTTTTGTTTGACATAAATAATCTAGAAAAAGTATGAATTGAATATGTAAACGCAAGAGCTAGTTTTTTTTAGTTATTATATCGGTAAAGCATTTGAAGCATAGTGTACAACCAAGTGTAACACCTATTTTCAATCGGTTTGCAGTAATTAAAAGCATTTTTTAATGAGTGTCCAGCGTTAAGTCAAGCTTAGAGAAAGGATTCTGATATCTTTACAGGTTCACATACTCCTGAAATTTTCAAAAAACCGATCTTTTTTTACAAATTTACATTTTTTATACTTTTAAGAATTTTTCAAAAAAAAATTTTAAGATAATTCTACTCCGTTACAAAGTTATAGCAATAAATATGACCAGAGATCGGATTGCGACGGCTACCTGGTTAACTGCCGCGCTCCTCTCGACAACTGCCTTTCGTGTTTATTATAAGAAAATGCTAACCGTTTGAAATACGCCAGGATATAATCAATTCAATCCACAGAAGAAGCTAGAATTATTTTCTCTATAGTCTGATAAGAGGTTTTTTTTTAATTTTTTTGTTGGGCAATTTTTTATAAATTAATAATCACTCATACTAAAGTTTGAAATACTGTAAATCCTTTAGTTAAAAAAAAAATTCCTTCCGTCAGACTACTACATCATTTTACAAGACTCTTTTTTATTTTTCCAGATTAGATAATTTTTGGTGAAGTTATGATATTGATAAGGAGGCACCATGGTTTTCATCATTAGTCCATTTATACCCGTAAAGAAATGTTACTATTAAAAAAAATTTTTTTAGTTGAAAAGTTAATAAAAAATGTAAAATCAACAATTTAATTTTTTTCACCATATGTATAACCTTTATAATAATTTTTCAAATTTACTCAATTTTCAACGCGCGCAGGGATATATGAGCCTTAATACACTGTAACGTGGCGTCAGGACAACCCGTCACAAAAAAAAGCGTCCATCTCTGCGCACTGCCGTCGGCACGGTGGCGCCTCCGGTCTCATTAAGGGATGCAGGAATCCAGCTTTTTGTAGCAGAAGGAATCGGAGGAAGATAGTAGATCAGTGACAAAGGGGCTGGGACCTTTTGGGTTGAAAACCTGTACGGAAGGGTTGCCCAACCGCCAAGACGCACTATAGGTATCCTAAAAGCGTTAACCGATTATAGCCTGCGGCCCCGCGGAAGTGGATGCCGAAAGGGGTGATTGTTTTAGCTTTGACCTACACGGGTAGTTGTAGAATTCCTGGGAATCGAGAGTTTCCTAGGATGAACTCGGGTGACCGGCAGACTAAAAGTGTGAAAATCTTCCGTGTTCGAGTTACAACGGAGCTACTGAATAATCGCGGATTGCGATTATCGGAATTTCCCATAGAGAACCGCGAATCCCTACTTTAACTCTTTGAGTACGGAGCTCTTCATATTTAAACGCTTGTCGGACATATATACATATACGCGATATAGTTGTGGCATGCGAGTATGTGGTTGAGTGTGTGGAACAATGAGTATCTGGTGGATGCCCTAGGGAAAGTCTCATGAGAAGGGATTCTCGAGGGGGAGTGATGCGGACACGCGGATGCCTATCTATGGTGGCTACCAAAGTCGGAGCGCACACTTGCGAAGTGGAAGAATATAATTTCAAGGTATGCCAAAACTTGTTGAACCACACATATGATTTTCAATTTAATTAGAAATTAAAGTTTCACTCGCGAAAACAGTGAATCCAGTTTAGTGCAATGCTCGTGAAACTTTAGATAAACCGTGAAAACATCGTATATTTACCTATCAAGGAGATCTTGTTTTTTTTTCTCTTCAACAAAGCACCACGTCTCCGAAGTTCATATTTTCATTGGATTACTGTCCACGATTCGTATCCACTCGAAATTTTGATTATTAATATTAAGTGAAATGGATAACGGAATACTTATATAGTATTAACAGTTTGAATATCCCGCTACTGTGGGAACAAGCAACTAGTACAACTTCCAGGCTGAGCTTAACAGGTTAGAATCTTCATTCGGTAGGAACACCGAAGTAGGAGCAGGTCTTGAGCGAACTAACCAAAAACATTATGAGCGAGGAAGTGAAACAACTCTAGCAAAGATCCAAACCTTGCAAGTATTAGTATAAACTAGTAACTATGTAAATATGAATTTTGGTGATTGAGCATCATTGCACACGGCCCGCGTTTTCTGGAACTAGTTGTGACGTCACTGATTAGGCTTAGTTTAGATCAATTTTAGACGTGGAAAATATTCTGGTTGACAGCTTTCCGACACTTGGCTCTCTATAAGGGAATAAAGCCATAAAGGAACAAGAAGAAGGAGATGAAAAAGAAGGTTCACATCTTGATTTACCTCGTTTCCAAAAATCTTTCTACATACTTCATGTCCAGTGTTTGTAGTGATATAGTGTGTTTTTGATACATATTTTTCGGTTTTTGTAAAGCCCTTTTGTCAATCTTTTTCTATAGTTTCGTGAAGTAATATGACAAGTTTTATTGTGTTTCACAATCCCCAAAGACCACGAAGATCGAAGCCATGAAACCTTAAACGCCCTATCAGTATCCGGCTTTGTATAAACCGAGAGTTGGCTTTGATTGAGTCAAATACATTTAATGACATTGCTTCGATTTTCGCATGCAAAATTTTTTCTCTTCGAGTCCTTCTCCGTGTGAATCACTCACACGTAGAAAAGTCAATACGGTTCCTTGGATGTATTTCGCTATTAATGAATTCTGTTAAAACCAGTTGGTATTTTATATGAATAAAATGTTTTGTATGTACAATCGACTCTCCCTGCTTTTTAATAGCACATCTCTCTTGAATTCGCTCTGTCTCAAGGTCCCAGAGGGGAAAGATTTACTCCCACTATTCGGTAGTTAACTGCTCGTGCATCCGCGTCAGAAGCCTAGCAGCATAAGGCCTGGGTCAAAAATTTAAACGGTTTTTGTATTTCATTAAAAATACTAAATTTGTCCTATAATATATATGTTTTTGTCCGCAAATTTCAACAAATAATAGAAAGGTAGACTATTTATAGTCTGATTATATTCGCTAGACCGATAGAATCAGACTTTTATTTCGATAATAATAATAATTATAAATAGTAAATAGAAGTAAAAATAATAATAATAGCCCTTTTTGCGTAATTAAGAATTAGTTAAAATTTAATTTCGGTATGATATTTAAAAAAGTGTTCTAAATAAAAATTTTTAAGTGATTTTGTCCTATTTCATCAGAATATTCATTAATGAATGAAGCGGATAAAAACAGATCAAAAAAGCACTGTTAGGACAAAGACAGTATAGTTTATGTCCTGCGAAACAAAAATGATACACACTTTCAAAGTATGCAGGATAAAATAAGCCAAACACGGCGTGAAATAGGCTAAAACGCGACTTTTAGGACAAAAATCGACAAAATTTTTCGGCCTGGGGGGATGACGTATACTCGGTGATGAGGGACATAATCTAATAGGCCACGCTCTCGAGTAGCACACGATTCTAATTTCATTTGCAGGATTGTATATTGATTGAACCAGTACAGAAATTAGTTTTCTCTCTTGGGATGACATCAATCCATATATGTGTGCACACATGAAACTACGCAGCGCGTATTTCGACCCTTCGACACCTTATTCAACCCTTTAGTTTCACACACTAGTGCAATTTCGTACAAGTTCAAATTTACTAACATTAATTTTGTACCAACACTTTTTGAAGTTCAAAATATGCTCGATGGTATGATAACGAAATTTAAAAAAAACGGATGATAACAATAACAGTTAACGCGATTTCGAAGCGATATAGACGAAATATCAAACCTATGGTGCGAATTCACACCTGCGTGTGATCCAAGGATTTAAATTCACTGCCAGCATCGTGACTATCGTCGTGCCCCTGTTTATTTCTATCTACCCGAGTACTGCCAATAAGCTTTAAAATATATCTTGAACAGTTGTCTTGTTAATTACGTATTTGTGTAAAAGTCAATTCAGCTGTTAAAAGTATGACAAAATTGAGTATAATTGGTCTATAGAAAATATGCACTATCGTAATGAAGTGACAGAATAAGGTACAGTCATAATACTAATATCTGCTCGTCACAAGGCGCGATACGATATGATTAAATGACAGATTTCGAATCTTCCCTACATTATTACCCTTAATTAAAGTCTGTTTATGTCAAAACTTCCACCATGTTTTTCCATCTCAATTCCTTTACTTAATGAAATACAGCGAATAATAAACATGTTTATGTTTATGTTCATAGCTTTTCAAAAAATAAACTTCCCTTCTGACCACTTAACATTTTTCAAACCTTAGATCTGTTGCGGTATACTGTTTTTGAATTTTTCCCATACTAGATAACCTTCCACTCACCGTAACCATAAATACGAAGCATCCATAAACTGCAGAGAATAGTGAATATAGTCTGAACGTGGTACTAGTAAGGCTGGATTTATATAACAGCCTGGCTTAGACAAAGCGCTATTACTTTAAAATTTGGTTTTACGTCACTGTTTCTGTAACTGAATCTACTTTTCGAATCGCTGCTCTGCGTTCTCGTCTCACTCCAGGCTCAGATATTTTGTGAAAATACATTTTCTTCACAACTTCAATCTAGGTTCTTCGCTTAAGAAATACACCAATTCTATTTGGGATTCATGAAAAGTAGTATTTTTCAGCGACATCCATAGTCACACTCTGTTATCATTAAGTTGGATCATAGCATAACTTATTTCTTTGGTTCTTGATTTTGTAGTTTCGCAAAAATTCTTTTACGTGGCCTTTTATTTTAAGAATTTTACTACTACTTCCGGAGTCTGAACCACAGGCAGTTGTTATTGTAGTGTTTTATTTTTTCTCCCTTCTCTCTGCTGCTCTTTCGACTTTATAACACGTTACTTCATATACATTTAATATATGATAGTAAGATAAATCTAGAAAGCTGAAACCACGCAGAGATAAAAAAAGACACTGACGCGAGAGAAGGACCCTAAAGGACTATAATGGATACTACTACCTTTACTATACAAAATATAGAATGCAAAGGTGTGTTCGTTCAGTGTGCTATACTTATTCTGTAGCAGCATTGTTACTTTACAGAAAATGTTAAAATACGAGATGCAAAAGATTAGTTTATCAGTTCATTAATAGTTTTATTAGCTTATATGTGAGCTATCTCTTTTAATTTCTGAATTAATTAATAAATTTTGACGAAACTTGGATCCCAACGTTTACGGTGGTGCTTTTCCCGAATTTAAAGTTGAAAATATGAAAGTCAAAATGGCGGATAGAATATGAAGGATCGAAAAGTGCTTAGAAACTCAAAACTTGCTCGATTGTCGGAAAACTTGGTCCTCTGAGGTTCTTGATGGAGCTTTATATGAATTTGAAACAAAAAGCCATGAGATTCAAAATAGCGGATCTAACATGACGGTCGAAAAAATGTTCACCATCAAAATTCTTTTGATTTCTATAAAATTTGTTTTTTAAGATTTTTAAGGTATTTTTTTTTATCAGAAGTTAAATTAAAATGGGAGTATTACATTGGCAATCATAGTAACGCATTAAAAAGAAAAATGAGGTCAGAATAAAAATCAGTAACTTTAAAATCACCTCTGGATTGAATTTTGTGCAACTGTACTCTTTTTTAAATTTGTAGTTTACCATATTAGGATTTCTATGTTTAATTTCGTCAATCTGATCCCTCCGTCCTGAACGGGCTGAAAAGATTGTGTACAGTATATTAAGGGGATTCCGGACTTCTTATTTATTATGCGCGTAAAATTTAAGCGAATATCGCGTTTTGCCAGAGATTCTTTCTTAAAACAGAATTCAGTATTTATTCACCAAGGTTAATAATAATTTCGATATAACTGTTGCAATAGTTAATAAAGAATTGTAAGAGTAATCCAATCTGAAATTGTGCAAATATACATCGAAATTATCCAGTCAGATTATTCTTTTAGTTTTGAGTTATAATAATTACAGCGGAAGTGGTGTCAAAATCTTCGTACCACTTTTGGAATGTGTGCTGAACTGAGTTTTGGAGAAGAATATGTGTATGAAAATCCTCTTATTTACGATTTTAGTTTATCTTTTACTTTCACGGTAATGAGAGGTCGCCTTAAGCTTGTTTTACAAGGGCCAAGCTAGAGGCAATATTAGACCGAGCATGGCAGTACGGAAATAGTTGCTCTAAACTGTTTACGCCGTTGCGTCTTGCTCCACTTCGGCATTGAGAGTATCTGACCGTATTATTGAGAATAGTTTGTTATACCTTTAACTACAATAAATAGACTACGTTATTTCACGTCACAAAACTGGAAAACATTAACTTTTGTGCCTGTCATGCAGGATGTAGTACCGTCCCTTAATATCGTATCACATAAATTACCGGCCAAGAACTTTAGAGAACATTAGATTAATTTCTATCGTATTACCATTTTATGCGTTATGAATTGAGACACACCATCTAACATCTTTACGTCACTGGAGGAAAATCATCCTGAGGCTGCAGCTGGGATAGTGGAGGACAATCCAGAAAGTCTAGACGCCTTCAGCTACCGAACTGAGTAGGGGATCGGCATTGTGGAAAACATCGCTATTAACTATACTGTTATATTATATCGGTACCGATGTTCTGAATTGGGATCATCAGAGGTACTGAAGAGGATTGGGAGCAGGAAATACTCCGGCGCGTGGCGTCATGAACCTCCGCCACCGAACCGTCTCGACCTGATCCGGACGAAGAACACCACCAGGCAACTAAACACCATGAAGCTACGGCAGCGAGCATGTGATATTTTGATTAATTTGGGTTGACGGATCAGTCATATCGCTGGATAGATTACGAATGGGATTTGCCTATTTAAGTTTTTAGCCACGTATCCCGTATCGATGATTACAGAAAGGCTTCGTCAATGAAATATTCCAAATTCCATTTGAGCACGATGCATGATAAAATTATATAAAATAAGGCTTAGCGTAACAGTTTCCAATCTTATAAAAAGATAACATAGTCCATAAATTGTGGATTACAATATAAATACTGAAAGAAGATGATCGTACTTATGAGCAGAATATAGAAAAAAGTATAAATGAAAATTGATAAGTGTAAATCATAAATATTGATTATATAAATGGTTGTTTAACTGATATACTAGTATGGTACTGTTGGTGAAGATAAAGACCTGTTTTTTGTGTATAGTATATGAATATACTGGGATGTAACAATATATACGTATTGGCCATAAGTATGAGTGGCTGTGTATTGTAATGTGGCGTTACAAAGCTGGAGAGGTGACCCCTAGGAATGGCTGAGAAATAAATAAAAGTATCGGGTTCGATTCCTGATCAGAATTCTTAATTTTTCGGAAATTTCTAGCCCTCCAGCGCTCCTTGTCGGCTTTCAGGATTAATTTATTATAGCGGCGGCGAGTCAGGCAACCTGTTATAATATACAACAACATAATTCCTATCATAAAAAATTAAGAATTTGTCACTTCAATAACAAGATCACTTGGATTGTATAAAATAGCGAAACAAACTCTGTATAATACCCACCCAAAATCAGGACGGTATTGGTTACAATCTTATCCCGCTTAAAACGGATTTGAAAGATTGAATTTGTAAAGTTTTTGCCTTACCGTCGGGATATTACCGCCAATTACCTATAGTTATCCAAAATAGATACCCCGAATCCGCTTTTCTAAATATCGGTTATTTGCGGAAGAAATTGCGTATTGCTCTTTCCTTTTCTGTGCGTTAGATGCCGAACAACACGGACGGCTTATAAGTGAAAAGTAATTTATATCATTTGAACCGAAATGAGCATTCGGAAATAATTATTAGGCGATACGATAGGGCCAATTTATTATACCCCCCCCCCTCCCCTTTATTGCACGGCACGAGCCAGATCGTAAAATTATTACCTATTATTTCTACGTCTTTAGTTATACGATATTGAAACTTCGATAAGTCTTTTATTAACTCATCACATCCTGTGAGTTAAGCTAACATTTTTTTATATAAATTACATTATCCCTATTCCTCCCGCACTCTGATACTGACGTAGAATATTCATCGTGCGACCTTGATACTTCATATCATAAAAATTAAACCTATACTACAAAAATCTGAAAATTATATTTTCATACTAGAAATATCGAATAATTAAGTACATGAAAGGTCATTGTTACACAAATTTAATTACAGAAGCTAACGTTATTTATACTTCAAATATGATTCAAAATCAAACTCTGGTAGCAATAGGGCTAATGGGTAAACTATTCTCGACAAAGCTAATAGTATTTATGATTTCTTGAAAGTATTCATTTTGGTTAACGGAACTGCCAATCTTTCTCTAAATTCTTTATTTTAATATATTTATATCGAATGAGTAAAAGGAATTGAATGATAAATGTGCGATTGTACGTATTAATATTATATTTAATGGCATCAAATTAGGTATTTTTTAATTTGTTGATATTTTTCATATAGGACATAACTTCTTATTCTTCGTTTTGTATTGGACTTATTCTAAGTCTTATTATAATTAACTAATATATTACCATCATCAAATACAAAATGCATTTTTAATTAAAATTTCTTTTTGATAGATCTGCAGTTGTTCAATAAATAACTGTATATGTTATATTTTCGTAAAAGAAATATGACACAAATTGAAAATCAAATTCAATGAGTAAACAAATATTAATCAACGATGTGAAAAGAGTCCCCAGGAAGATAGAAAGGGTAAGAAGTATTGTACGAAGAACACGAACCGAGCGCTAGTTCGCCGCCAAGCCACTAGGGGGCATCCGCAACTCTTCTGAGCGAAATTGCAGGACTACAGGAGTAATTGGGCACGTGACAAACACAGGAGGCTGATCTTATTCCTTTGAGAAGCTCGTTATGGTATTCTGAAACATCTCTTAGAGCATCTTTTATCTTGCATCTCTTATCCGGAGGGAGTATTTTATTTAGGGCCATCTGTTCCTCTATCCTGCCAGTCCCGTACTGGAACGTAGCGTCTGTTGAAGGATCTTGGGTCTTGCCTTTCACGTTGCAAGCTCCGATCCAGCCTCCGCCAGGGCGGAGAATCCAGTTGCGCAGAGTTAGCTACCCTGGAAACTAGCCGAGAGTATTTGCTCTCGTCAATCGAGTCACGCGTAGCCGGAAGTGTTAGCTTTCATAACGTCAAGACATTTCCGAAGCCCCGAATATCCCGACTTGACATACCCGACGTAGACGCGAGATGAAATAAATATCTGAATCGTTAAGAAATAAAGTGAAAAAGGTAATTCGAATAATATTATATTATTGCTGTAACATGACTATCCCTTCGCCATTCCGAACCCTGGTTTACTCTAGAGCCAAGTGATCAAAATATTCATCCAGGGTATGATACAAATAGACGAGGTATAGCCACTGGCAATCGTATTTTGGCCAAGCTCGCGCAGGGACCAATAACATCATCACGTTCAAAGCGACATGAGTTTTACTTTGAGGGGACTTAATAACGTTTCGGTTTATAAGGACATGGTCCCTCAAATGGAACTGATGTTGGGGCATGACGACACATATATTTAAAGTCAGCCAATCAGAATGTAGAGAATTCAGCGACGTCACTATCCAAATGCGCAATACCGTGAATAATATACGTTACACCGATAAATGAGTTATTATTGGGCATACTTCGTAGAAAGAGACTTGCTAATAGTTGTACTGAACTCAAGTAAATTCAAAAACGAGATTAGCTCAAAAGCATCGCAACTTGCGTAGATGACATCATCTGTGATATCAGAACGGATTGGTTTCCTCATATTTGGACTAATGCGCGTATCTCACAACTCGTACAGAAACGTCGAGGGTCTTGAAAGGAAGCAGAATGCTGGAGGATTTCTCCGACAATAAGTACAGTGACTTTTATTACAGGTGAATAAAGCATTGTCCCTTGGCACCAAGCATAAATTGCTGTTACCTCAGTGGCCAAAAATATGTGGAAAACTGGAGCCAAGCTATGAAGAATCTTATTTGACGAAAAAGTCAATGTCATTTGGACAAGGGCTTAGGACCTTATACGTAAAGACAAAGAAACGAAAGTCTAAAGACGGTTTTAGAAGTTCACTAAAAAGTATAGTTTTCCCTCGATCGAGGGTTCTGCTCGAATAAATTCTCACCCTGAGACTATCGAATGAACATTGGAAATAGAAAGAAACAGGGCGAATAAGGTCCTGCACAAAATAGTCCTTAAGGGCATAGAGTCTTTCCTTCTTTCTTAATGAATGCGCACGCGCAGCTATGTCCCCTTTTTAGTGAGATATAGTGAGTGCGTTTCCAACTACGACGCATTCCTTGCTTTGGCGAGAACCTAGTTCCAGAAATGACAAAAACAAAACGAGAGAAAAAGAATGGAGTCTGGAATTACTATTCGAAAGTTTTTCGCATAAGAGTTCCATTTTTCTTGTGTACAGGCGTCACTTTGACTAGGGACCTGGTATCAGTGACATTGTACGTGTACCAGGCGGATGTCGTTTGAATAAAACGGGAATGTCAGGTCCTTGGTCTAACCGAAGATTTTAGTGGAAATGCAAATAAGAGAAGAAATAAGGAAATAATGAAATTGCGTTTCTGGTACCTTGAAGGTGCGACGCTTTCGTTGGCGGGTGGGACGCGTGCGCGACTACGAAATCGCTTACGGTGGGTGGCTCGGGGTTGGGGGAGGGGGCGCGGTCACAGGAACAGGACAGTTGCTCTTCAGTTGGGTTTGGTACGCGCCCCGCGACTGACCTTTGTACTCCGTTACCTCTTTCACTCTTTAACTGCGAATGTTGTATCGTTAATAGACGGGCCACTTTCATCCCTCGTTAAGCATTTATTTTTTGTTGGTGCGGGTTATCGCGCTCTAATCCAAGATATTCATAAATTACACTGTCTGACAGCCATCGCGAGGAGTCCATTCACTTTTCCTGGGATACATTGCAATCCGGTGCACTCGACATTTTTGCAGACAACAAGAACTGGTAAAAGTCAAAAACTTTATGGAAATTATATTTTTTGCTCATGCCATGTGTGCCTTTGCATATGAAATTTTAACCTAGATCCGATGACAAAAACTAACTTATTCTTACTGTTATCTTTTAGATCGAGATAAAACTGTCTCGGATAGTGAGAAAAAATATTACCCTTGCTAAACTATAGCAATGCTTAACAACATAATATCACCTGGTATTTATTGTATAGCATTGACAGTTAATCGACTTGTTTTATACATGAAATTTTTATTTATTGACTCGTATAAAGTTAATGCATCATTTGATAACATTGTTTGATCATTCGCCTTAGATTGATTGACTGTTTAGTTCACAATTAGAAATTTTATCAATATTACAGAAAAATACGTACCCTGTATTTATCCATGTAGGATGCTTTTCCGCAGACATTCTATTACTTATCTTTAACATATACCGCTTAAGCTTAAATTTTTATGAATCGTAAGAACTCGCATGTGGAGCGAGGAACATTTTAAAACTAGCGTCTAAAAATTTAATGAATGCATTTACGTGAAAGTATTATTATTTTCATTGAAATAATTGTTGCCTCGATTGTTTCATAATTCTAGCTTGAATAAATCTTTTATATTTTTCGTCTTATTTTCTTTCATCTTCACTAAAGCTATACTTACCTTCAAAAGGATATTAAAATAATATGCTAGCAATAAAAAGAATGAGTTCAAATAATGTTTTCTAGTTGGAATATTTTTTCAATAATTAGATATTATGTATTACGAGTATGTTGCTTCATATATCAACCGTCAATAAATGCTACTTTGAATAATTTGAAAGAATTTTGGAAATCTGTTCAACAAGACTGTTTTTCACAAACACCATGCAATAGGTTTATCTCCGTATTTATTTTAATGAGCTAAAAAATAATATGGAACATGCGTTATGCGCTTGCTTGTTCATTAATAAGGTGAGTTTTTTGATAGTGGATGTTTATTTATATAGAATATGTTATGGTACACATATGCTATATTGGGTTATTCAAGAGTACTGCACTGATTCAAATGGCTAAGCCAACACCAAATGGTGCGACACTCTTGAATGATCCTATATAAACCATAGCAGTCATCACATATCTCAAAAAGTTTAAAAGTTATTGGGTAAAGTTATTTTTGTATCTAAAGAAAATTTTACTTATTCTCAGCAAAGTTTCGAAAGTTTATGACTATATGTTAAAGAAATATGCTAAGTGATACTCCCAAAACTTCATCGAGTTCGCATAACCATTATAGAGTTACATTTATAATGCCATTGGTAAATGAAAGGCATTTATATTACCAGATTTTAATTACAAGAAATATTGATAACATCGCAACCCCGGTATCTAAAATTCAAATAAGACTTGTTGATAATCTGATCGATTATATTCAAACTATATACCTATTACAGGATTGCACAGACGCAATCGTACTTTACGTGTTAATCGCCATAATAGATTTCAGTTCGATCAGTTTACAAACTTGTGTGAAGTATTTGACAGGGACAAGACATCTAACCATAGGGAAAGAAGAATCTCCATTAAGCGAACGTTTCGTACTAATTACGCTTTGATATTAATGATGGTATTGGCCTCGGGCACGTCGTTCAATCTATATTTTCTCAAAGATATTAATCAAGGGGAAAATATTTGAGTTATTTACCTACGCTAACAAGAACAATTTATTCCCTTCTGATCCCGGTTTTTGTTGGTAATCACGTAACCGCCTCAGGTGAAGGAGATTATTAAGAATGAAAATTACTGAACACGGCTTCAGTTCGAAAGCCAATGATAATAATACAGTATTAGAATTTAGAAACAATTAATTTTTTGCTTATCAAAATATAATTAAAGAATGTGGAGAATCTTTCTTATTTCCCTTGAAAAGTTTCTACAAATAGATAAAATTATTTTATCAGCTCATTCGTTTCAAAATATTGTTCTGCTCCTGTATTATGTAGAACCTGTGTAAAGGTCTTAGAATTCAGTGAACAAATTATGTAGGCGGTAAAATCTGCCACTTTTAATAGCCAGACCAGAGTAATTTCTTGAACTTGACTTGAGCTGAGATTTACACTGGTATAAATAAATATTCTTGATAAGTATGTACTGGCGTATAAGAGAGGACGGAGATCTCTAAATTTTTAATATTGAGTTATTAATTTTAATGCTACCGATGAAGAGAGTCGGTTTTTACTTCCCACGCGAAACACGGTAATCCGGGCCGTGAGAATTTTGTGAACGAAATTGGGCTTAATCGTGACTCTTTAACTTTTTGCTATTTCTCTTTCAAAGTGCTTGAGTTACTATCTGTAAATACACGTTGTTCAGAGCAATTATGATTTCCTTATTGTTAAGTTATCCCACGTGTATCGTTTGTACTCTTTATTCCCTGAAGAAAGATAAGGTACTATCCACGTTATCGCTGTTGAATGTGATTTATCCGATAATCTATTTCGAGTGAATCTTTACAAATTTTTTCAAGCTATTCTGAAATTCAATAAAAATATTCGTATCTTGATTATAAATTATAATTTAAGTACACGGAGAAAATTTCATGAAAAATATTGACCTGGAATACCTGGTAAAAATTGCTTATGAACTTAGACACTTGGACGTAACGGAAAGATAGGACATTTTATCAACAGTATAGCCATTTTTTACTTTCACAGTGTAATAAAAATCATCGGGTGAAATTTACAACGATGTGGTGTTAAAATTTGCCTGCTTCAGGATACAATTTTTGGTGAATGTTAGAAAAATAGTAATTAGTGAACTAATGGCACAATGCGGACAGGACAATCCGGCGTAAAGGTCAGTAGACGTGAGGTCTGGTAGGGCAGCACTTGAGGCTCTGATGACTCGTGCGCACTCCTGAAAACCGAAGTTTTCCGAAGGAAGATCGTTTAACACCACGGCTAATTAAAATTTATACGAATCTTCTGGAAAATTGGTGTGCAATCTAGCAATTCTTCTGCTGGTTTACAGTAAGAACATAAAATACTGTTGTATTGGGTAAAAATTGCGTCTGGCCATAGATATTTTAGCGATGAGTTAGAACTTTTTTCAAACTCAACTGGTTACAAATAACATTTTTGTAATATTTTCCATATCTCAAAAAATTTCCACCCATCATAGCAAAAATTGTTTTACAGTAATATTGCATGAAATTTTGCTTTGATCCAGGTTTAATTCGCATTACACTGTAATTTTTACTAGAAAATTTTCTTCATGCACTTATGATAAAGTTATATGTAAAAGCAAGCAGCTTCTAATGTCGGAGGTAAAGTACGCAGTTCTAACTGATATCTGCACAAAAACTGATTCCGTCTCTCTGGAGTCGAAGTAAATGGAGCATTTAAATTAACGGGACCGTTTCAAATCGCCATCATATTCCAAGCATTTTGCACTTGAAACGAGGCGCAGTTCCGTAACCTCTATGAAGTTGCCCAAGTAGGTGGGGCTCTCCTTGCATTTTTAGCAGCTACTTCATTCGTTCTCTGATTGCTCATAAAATGATAATTCAACAATGTTAGAAAAATAGTTATGTTTTTTGATAACACATTATTACTTAACGTCACCTAGAATTTAAAAAAGATATACAGCTAAATAAGTAATTTATATGTAGAATAACATTATGTTATTTAACAAAAGTTTGCCAATGTACAAATATGTGCGAGGTAATGTTCGTGAAAGGTATGCTGCAATTTCTGTTGTTTTTTTGGTAAATTTCAGCTGATGGAGGGAGCGTAGAATTGAAAAAAAATAGAAGATTGTGTAATTCGTAGAGGCATCTAAATCGTACCATCGTGATATTTAAATAACTATGTGATTTTAAAATATTTATAAGCTGTATACGCAATGTTGTAACAGAAAGGTTGCCCTTCGCACTTTCGTTCTATTTTAGTTATTGGTAAGTAGTTAAAAATAAAAATATGAAAAGTGGTATGAATTAGGAAACCTTATCCTATTTCTATACTTATTGTTTTTAAAGACTTAGTATTCTCCGTTAACTAAGCTTTTATATATTATTGATCCATATCTCTACTAAAAAAGTGTTTATGGAAAATATCTGCATTTGGGGTGGGGTTTACGCTATATCGTCAATATACCAAGTTATTCAGCCCAAATGCACCACCTGAACTTGGTTTTATAATAAGACTCAAATGGGCGCGCTAACTTCAAGTAGTGCGCTTTTATTTAATAACTCTGTATGTAGCTGTATCATTTTTTTTTTTTGGAAACAGTTAAATGTTAAATTTCGTTCTTTCTAGTAAGTTTTAGTTACAAATGGATTGTATGATTTAGAGATTCCGAAGAATCTCGCGTACGTATGGCATAGGGGCGTGCGAGATTTCATAGACTACGCAAAGTTCATAATCAAGGATACTATTTTCTAGAAAAAAAATTTGATACGTTTAAGCAGATTTCAAAACTAATGTTGTGCATTTAGTTTCTTTTATTGTTCTTTACTGATCTTATGACATCGTTGTACCCACTCACATTAATTAGTCTCATAATATATTACAATTAGACATTTTGGAGTTAGGTTCGTACTGTAACATAATGCATCGCATTTTTTCATACATTTCGTGGATTACGTATAATATTATAATATAAACATCGGATACGTGCATCCTTGGTATCCGATACTTGACCCTTCATCAACTTGAGTAGGATTAATAATGCACACGCCAATTTGTTAGTTTTCATAAATTTCATAATGCGTCAAATACTCGTGGACCTAATAGTCGATATTTCGACTGTCGATTATTATCGATGCTCAGATTAGTCCGTCTATTAACAACCCCGAGGCGAATATCTAAAACCGTTTTGAGTATCTACAGCTCCATTCCTTTGTTCCTTGAGTTTACCGACTCAAGTATAATACCAGTTTCATCTTACGCGATTCTAAAGGCGAAACTTTAAAGCCAATGCTGGATTTATCAAGAGCCTGTAAACACAGATTCAGATTTGAACAGTCTTATGACATGTAATTGATTGTAACTATGAATCGTGTATACATATATTTATAAACATGAATCTTAACCGGGAGATCTTACTAAAATCACTAGTTCGAGTTTCCAGGACCGAATGTCTGCAATATTTCTACGTCGAAAATAGGAACTTGAGGTTCAAAATGAAGTTTATTAACACCATTTTTAACCTAAAATCGTCATTTTTGGACATAACTAATAATTCGAAGTTCAAACGGGTGTTAACTCTCATAAGTTTTCATATCTTATAATCTTAATATCAGCGCAACTCTCCTCGTGTAGAATAAATAAGTTCAAAGTAGTGCTAAATTTTTGACACGAAAAAAAACATTTTGTGTAGTGAAACGAGTGAACTTGCAAAGGACTTCATTTTTTTCAAAATCAAATTGACAAAATCATATTTAGATGGTTCAATAGTCCTGAATAACAGTGGATAAAAAATCTATTAGAGCATTTATAAGTATATGTATAGCAACGTATATTTTTACTTCTCAAATAAATTACAAAGATTAAAAGGTATGGGCTTTACAGTCTAATCAAATAAGTGTAAAATTGAACAAGTGTTTAATATGACTGTTTAAGGTATAATTTGCATTCGACTGAATTTAGTAACAATAATGCATTCCTAACACAGAAAAAATTAAAAAACATTAAAAAAGTTGTGTAGGGAACCAATTTGCTAAAGGGTTTTTTCATTGAAAAATTCATTTTTTAATTCGATTTTACTATTTAAAGTAGTTCTGATTTTTTTCTTTAGCTTTACACTAAAAAAATGTCTGCTTATTAATGTACTTGAACCATCTTGTTGTAAGTAAACCGTTCTATTTATTATATCTTTTAAAAAAATTCTTGGATAATGAGTTCGTTGAGAATTTTCTAACAAACAAAATAAGCTTTAAAGCATTAAGGAGATTTGACACAAATGTAAAAAAAAAATGCAAAATGTTTGAAAATTACGCACATTAACTTTGATATTTTATACGTGGTTTTGAATTTTTTTACAAATTTTGGTCTATACTGTAGAAAATAAGTAAGAATGCATGTGTGAGTGTGAGAACGTGCGCGTTACGTATGACTGTGTGACAGAGACGTACGAGTGTGTTGGAATAAGGAGAGGTCAGCGGACAGGGAATCAAAGCTGTTAGTTGGGCATTAGCCGTTGTGGAAAGCAAATGAATGAATTATCACCAGATTTTATTGACTACTGAAATTATATTTTTCCTAAGATCTTATCTTGCAATACCATTTTGAAGGAAATAATGTTGCCAGTTAGGCTCTTATGGATAAGCTCCGATGGCAGGCACCGGCACGAAAGTGGTTTTACGCGTATATCAATAGCTAAAAATATAAAATTTCGACAAAATACTATTCACATGATATTTTCCCCATTTAGGATGTCTTATGCAAAAAATGATGAATTTAAACGAAAACGATAGTTCATAGGTAAAAAAAATGAGAAACTGACTCGGATTTGTATGAATCTTAGCGCTTGGGGGTATTTGGGGTTGCTGATTCCGAAATCTAATTTAAGTTTCAAAAATTCAAAACCGTGGATTGAATTTGACGATTCGAAACTGCAAAAGTGGAGTGATTTAAATAAACATGTAATTACTGGGTGTTATGTAAATCAGTCTAACTTTAGCAATTTCGATCAGTCATATTGGACCCTCATCCTGAACTTTTTAAATTTAACCTCAGATTAGTAATCAGTAATCCGAAAAGTTTAAAAAAAACAAGCATAAGACATATCTACTATCTGTTTGAATTTAGAATACAATATATTTGTTTTTACATATTTTATAAAGAAAATAATGTTATACGAAAAAAATGAATTCTAAAATGTTTTGAAAAATACTGTAGGATGTCCTAAATAAATATCTGAATTGCTGTATTGCTATTGATAATAGATTAGTACAAATGTATATTTTCTAGAAAAAGCACCAATTTTGGCTATTTATTTATTTATAATACTTTTGCAAAAAACAATTAGCGATTGTTTACATTTTTTACACTTGCTTATGTCCTCAGGATTCTACAAGAATAAAAATTTCAGTATCTAATGTTAAGAAATCATTTTAAAAAATTAAAAATTGGGTTAAAAAGTTAGTCGCCAAGGGACCCGTCGTGCTTTCAAGGTTTAAGGCCAATACAGTACCATACAGTTTCCTTTGTATTAAATAAATCTGAATTGTAAATCGACGCTTCTTTGATTCTTCAGTAATGGCAAAACATTCAAGTTGTGGAATTCTATTATATTTTTAATCTCGTAATTGTAATACGAATACCTAGTGATTTATAAATTTTAATATTATCCAGAGTCCTGCATGATACGTAATCTACATATTACGTTGTTATCGTAACAATGTCCCTAATGATTGCAGGGTTATTTGTGAATCCATAACTAACACGTAAACTATATGGATTCCAAATACTAGGCTTATCGTCAGCTAGTTGATATGATTCATGATCAATCTTGATTCTATTGTTCCGTATCCTTCAGATAGGTTCGCATTCCTACGAGTATGTCAATAGGGTTTGGAATCTCAGGCACGTCATCAATTGTACACTCAATTGGAATACGGTCACGTTTTCAAATAAAAATCAATGCCAGAGGTGTGAAGGAATTTCAGAAGCATTCTCCCTTCTTATTAGATAAAGTGAAGTATTTCAGATTTTTTTGGAAATGTATCCATATAAGTATGTGATCATATTGCAATATTAATCCATATTCCGATGATACTTTAATTCTGTATGCCAAAAAAGGGGGGGGGGGCCCTTAACATGGAATTTTTCTTGAAGCATTATTGCAAAATAATAGTTCGCCCACAGACCAAATATGTGTTAGAGGGGTTATCTTCGTATGGCTTTAATATTAAAGAATTTCGTAGATTTCATATTTTACTAGCTGATGTATTATAAATTTGTATTGACTATTATTATTCCTGGACACTTCTTTTACCTATGAAATACAGTATGAACAAGTATTCTAAATGTTTGCAATTATTTTCGACTTGCAGCAGTATTTTATTAAGTTGGTTACACCGGGCATCTTCATTAATAATTTTATTTTCGTAGTTACGATTATCCTTTAGCAGATTCGGTTGATGCATATTTCATGTTGACTTTTGCCTCGACTTTACGATCGTCTTCATAAATGTCGTTGAATGAGATTTTATTTTTTATAGTTGAATTTTGCGAAAAATGTATGAGTAATCAAAGCAGACTATAGGGAAATTTTATTGTCAATTTCGCGTTGACATTTCGAAAGGTTACGAAAAATCAACGTCTACAATTGCGTAGAACTTTAGTTTCTTATACTCAACACCAAATCAACTTTTTCATGGTCGTTCGTAAAATTACTGTCAAATTTACAACGGTTTACCGTAAGGTCCACGAATATTGTTACATCTGAAGTTGCATAGAGTTTGCGTTAACTTTTACAAATTCTACACTAATTCTTTTGATAAGTGATTGTAAATTTTTTATTTTAACATGCATGGCTTGAAAATTTACGTTAAGTTTGCATTGTGCCATCATTAACATTTTGCAGATGTCAAAGTTTTTTTTTTTTAATTATTGACTTGATCTACTAGGATCGTATAAAGTATAAGTAATTATATATATAAGTAACTTACCTGTATTAGAAGTCCAATTGCATAACGAAGTGTATCCCTATCCTTTCTGTAGTAGTCATTTTTTAGACACAAGTCTGTTGTTACTAAATCAATGACTTATTCCAAAGTAAAAACGATATACTTGTAAATTTGTATTCCGCCTGGTAATATTTATTGTCAACAATTTCGTATTTTATGATATGATTCAAATAATATTAGGATATATCTGTGTTCCCAACTTTCTGGTAAATTTCCAATAGTGTTAATGATCATTGAGAGCTGCTTCCGTAAACAGAGATTAAACCAACTAGCATATGAAACCACCTCGAGATACTGATGCACACTACTACTTGTTTTCTCCAGCTTAAGAGATCCTCTAAATTAAATGAAGTATTTGAGTACTTTTAGTAGTCAGGATACCTTTGGTTATAATCTTGATTATGCAAGTTCTATATATTTACTAGTTTCTACTTCATTTTTTTATGTAACTATTTATGTTTATTTTGACACGTATTTTGGTTCTACTTACTAATCTTCATTTTACTATGTTATCAATGCCTATTAAAACTGTAACAGTCACTATTTTTTCTTAGGAAAAAAAGCATTATTCCATAGTATTATATAATGTCACCATGGAATGAAACGTTAACTGCTTGCACGGCGAATCTACTTAATATTCGTGACAATTGCGGTAATTAATTGTCTTATTCTATACATATAACTAGATAGACAATAATGATAGGACTATGCATTTTAATACGAATTGCCAATTTTGGATAATGGTATCCAGAGTATATGTGGACGGAAATTCACAAATGACATTGAACTGTGACATTCCATAGAATATTTTCCATCTACGAGTTTTATTGCTGATTCTGCTTTGACATACTAGCGTTGAAATTATATTTTAGGCACAGGTATGGATAAATTTTAATATCAGATAAAAAATAAAATATTTTACTTATTTTATGAATTTCTTTGAACATACTACTGTACGGGTCAAATAAATTTTCATACAGAATGTAATACGAAGAAAGTTAACGCGATATATAATAAGAATATAATTTACGTATAATGGACCATATATTGGATTAGGAAATTTGTTGGAGCATACTCTCGTGAAACTGTAGCAGCATGCATAACGTCCGCAAATCGATGTGAACATTTGCTGAAAATGTTTGACGTTTCTACCTTCTAGTATAGCATTGTTGACACCTGGTGTGGTTTGCAACTATTGATATCGGATCTTTAGATTTCAAATCTTAGAATTATACGTGCTATTTCACATACTATGTATTTAATGTGATCTTTATAAGCTGTTAATCCTGTGATATCTATACGAAAAATAACCTATGCTGAATCGTTATTATACTGTTTATTTAATCAGAAACCAGAATAAGAGGCTGTAGAGATATTAATAAAGACTCTATACGTATACATATATGCATAGGTATGTGAGATTGCCACTTGATGATTCTGTGCACCGCTATGTATGTGTCTTACTCGAGTGGGACTCGGACTCGTATGATATGAATAATTTGTATATAATTATATACATTTCCATTCTCATATACAGTTGCTGTATATTACTCGCACTTAAACTGTATATGGCTTTTCCACGTAGGTTTTTAAAACTTGTGCACTTAGGGTTGCTGAATTTTTTTGCATGCTTTGACGTGCCATTTAAATTTAAGACCGAGTATTTTGGAGTGCATATTTTAATCCGGGTAGTAGAGAAACGTAATCCCAAATTACCTTGTAATTCGTGACAAAGGATTTCATTATGCGATACCATTATGAAGGATCGTTTTGTGTTTAAGCTTTCACAGATATTTAGAGCACATTTTATAGGGGGGGAAAATTACATAAAGGCATGATGTATTAAAGCGGAGAATATCTATACAGAAAAAAAGTGTGACGAAATTGTTGTCCTGATTATACTGTATATCAGTGATCAACGAGATAACGATGTATCTCCTCAATAAATTAGGTTGTCCACAGGCTTCAACGTCGAGGTGATAATGATAGATGAGATGAGTGAGATTAGAGAGTATATTTAGATATATCGTTTGTTCCATTTTACACAGAGGTTAGGCTAGATTCCTTTGAACGATTGCAATTATCATTATTGATAACATTATGAACGTTTTATTAGCACAGTACTGAGCCAGCTCGTTTTCATGTAAATGAGAATCATTGACGTTAAAACAATTGGAGAATGTTCAGGATCATGTAAGATTAAAACTTGGATTCCCAGAGCCTATTGAATTTAGCGAATATTCGAAGTAAGGGTCTTCATGTAAATTCTGAGAATTCTTCCATGGATATAGGAACCTGTTTTTGGTGTGCAATGCAAATGAAAGGATAAAAACTTTGCCGAAGAAGTAGAAGCTTTAGATAGGTTAGAGTATTACTAACACCATCTGGCGTTAAAAATTCAGACAAAAAATGCGTTGCCCTTAGAAGTATCTGGTACATACTTTGGCATAATCATCATCTTTATGGTCATATACTCAATAATGTTTTACGAATACCTCTGTAGTAAATCAATATAGGTAATAAATAAAAAAACTCAGAATGAAAAACTGAAAGTAAAATACACCGACTTTTCTACACGAAAGTGCAAACTAGTAGTTCTTCACTAGTGTTGCAAATCTCTGGGCAAATACGCGGCGATATTATTTCATATGTTCAGATGAAGCGCTGGCCTCTTGTGGGTTTCGTAGTGAGCAATGCAAGCGCCGAAATTGACCTTTACCGCGAGCTTTTACGTTATTGATGTGAACTGTCGAACGACGGATCAAGAGTTTATTAGAATATGTATGTAGGCACGTTGGACAATCAATAGCAAATAGGCATACTGGAACGAGGAATTCGATTCAGCATGTTACTGTCGTCTGAAACACGAGAAAAATAATTGATATAAAAAATCGAAATGGTATTCGTTACTGAATTAGAAATTGAAGTATTTCGTGACGAACAAATAATCGATAGATAGCCATCTAAAAGTTCGGCCGAGAATGTGTCAAATTGTCAAGATAGCGCGGGGCCTTTGACGAGCTCGGAATGATGCCAATTGGTTTTCGACGATTGAAGTTGACAGTGCGAGGGAATATTAATTTTGTAGAGAATGGATGCATTGGGGAGAGGGTGAGTCGGTAATTATCCTTTGCTCAAATGGCTTTCCAACGACCCCAGCGTTTCTAACACCTGAAACACGAGGGTGACTGATCGGCTATTCAGGGAGGTGCATATTTTCGACCGTTGGCCTTTTTAATTGGAGTAAAATGTCCCGTACTTTTTTTTCTTTCCCTTGCATTCTTTTCTTTCGTTTTATTAAATATTAAACGACCATTAAGTTATAATTAAATAAGAGAAGCAGTAGTAATATAAAGGAGTAGCGAAGACGCTATTGGAAATTTTGGAAGTATAACTAAAACGGTGGGTTAGTGTTAGGTCATATAATAAGGAAATATGTAGTTAATCGTATACTTGGCATTTATAATATGATTTCAATACTTTTTGTCAGAGGAATTCACAGCACTTCTATATTTGGCATAGGTTTTCACACTAGAGTACTTTCTTTCGGGGTTTTTATTGGCCGTTCACACTCAGATTGCCTCACGGCTGACTCCCTGCGGCTAACGTCCATTCTGTAATATAATATATGTGTTTAACAAATAAAGAAAGGTTTTCAATCTGTTATTCTACGCTTCCGCAATATTTAACAAAGCTTTTCATATTATTTACTTATACGGCGTGATGATCTCTGCACAACACAAGCATTCCAATGTGCCACATATGCTTTTATTTATTTGTAAGTAAAATTTTGTACATTTGTTGTAAAATTGTCAATTCTTGCACGCTTTTAGTAACGCTTGAAGAATTTTAAATAAATCCGCCGCAAGACGTGGATACCGTAAGTGCATTCGACTGCACTTTAGGGGTGGCACTGAGCTGACGTTCTTATCTCGAAATATGTCTTATAAGAGGTAACATATATTACATTTTTTGTAAGACATGTCATGGGATGGTATTGTTGTGCAAAAATCAAAAGAACGTAACAAGTTTACGCGTACCCAATTGATGATGCTATTGAATTTTTATCGTCACGCGGAGTTCTGCACCGAAATGTTAAATTGTTTGGCGAACGAACTACGTCAAATACAATTCAAATGGAAGCATAAAGTTTCAAATTTTATTATCAATTGGAGACGACAGTGCTTTCAACTTGACTCTAAAATTTCAGTTCTTTGAGATATTCGACGTCTGGTTGTCTTTGAAGTAAACTATAGGGTTATCGAAATTCAAGTGTTCGAAGTGCAATTTGAGCTGAAAGAACGGAAAGAGATCAAGCGAGATATTGAATTGTGATATTGGCTCAAGCGACCGTTAGTGTAAAATCATTAATCTGTCGTAAAAGGTTATATCATGCAAAGGGTTAAGCACCTCTAGTTTCCTTTGGAGTACTATTACTTTTTTTACCTTGCATGCCCAGCTCCCCAGGAAATGTGTCTTTTTGCTCTATCTCAGTTACGGCAAATTAAACTGCTCCATTTTTTGTAGAAGTTTCATTTTCGTTAGAAAATGGAAGCTGTTACAAAAAAAAACGATATAACTGATAATACAAGAATAACGAAAGTTTCCACCTTAAGTGTCACAACTGTACTTGTGAGATTTCAAAGTACTGTGATACTTACTACGTGTTATTACATTGAAAAGTTAAATTATCAAGTACAGTTTTAAAATAGGCGTGTATCACCATACATCTATGTATACACGTAAAAATTAATTAATCAAAACATGCCAAGAGTCTTAATATCTGTAATTACATAAAAGTATAATTATAACCGTAGATTACTTACAGAACTTTGCTTGTTAAATTTCTCGTAAGTTACATTAATCCTTAAAAGAAATCAGAATGCAAATGTTAATGACGTCAGAGTACGATAAATCAATACAGCTGAAAAAAAATTACGCTAGAAATGGTTAAGAGACGTGGGAAGATGCTAAGACTTTTCTCTAACCTATACAACATTAAATAAGCCTTAACTATATGTACTGACTGACTTTCATATAAATATCTGAACGAAAAGGAGTCGACATGCGAAACAGGTAGATTCAATGTATATTGTACCTGCCACTTACGCATTTGTATGTATTACTCTGTAGATAAACAAATGTAGTAATGGAAAGAAAGAAGCTTTCGCGTGTGGTATCTGTGGATGATGGCAGGTGTAGACCAAAGGCAAGGAAGTTAGTCTGCAACTTTTCTTGGCACTCTAACTTTATTTTACGCGTACCGCGACCTGACACGGCCAGGGACTCTGTTAAATGGACAGAAAAAACTTTCGACACATTTTGTACATTACGATGTTACTACAACATATTTCATTCCTAGACATTGCGCGGTTTTTACATGAAATTGTGGGATATTGTACCGTCATTCATTGATTACATCAAACATATGTTATTCACAGTAGGATGAGAATATATTTTCTTGTGGATCATGTTTATATGGTGAAATATGGTTTTCTCGAACATAAATGATTTATGTGGTGTATAATGTATACCGTTAGTTTACGGTATCGCAACTAATCAATGAAATATAAAAACATGTAGAAAATCAATTTTAATATTGTTCATAGGAAAGGATGCATTGGGTATTGTCGAAAGAAATTTTTTTTTTTGTTTCTCGAATTACCTACGAAAACTCTAACTCTCATTTAATCCACCCTTTCGGTTTTATCTTATTAAAATAATTAGTCTAATCTAAAGCTTATATTATACTGTGCGTTGTATCTAATTATGTCCTAAGCTTTCCGTGATATTTTATACTTATTATCTAAATATATTACACATTTAATGTTTATTCCTATAAATGTAGAAGAGAGACATAATATCATAAATATATTTTTCTTTTGTATTTTTTCGATAAATCATATAGTTAGTCAGAATTAAAATAAAATCTGTTTTTAGAAATTTAATGTGAAAGCCGAATTAACTCTAAGGATCGATAGGGGAGTTAGCTCCGAAAAAATACAACTCCATCATCACTTATGTACTAGTATCGATCTTTGAAGGTTTTTGAGTGTATTCGCATTAGTTCCCATGTCTTTCCGCATAAATTTTAAGTAAACCCCATGTTTCTCTTGATGAAGTCCTGTTGTATGAAAATTCGTCTGTAGCAATTTCGCGTGCACGTACTCTATTCCCCGCATAGAACTTTATAGAAGGCACTTACCGTTAACTGTATGTTAAGTCCTATAGCGTCTATGCTGTCTCCTCTGAAAAATATCGCCTGGTGTCACTGTCCTGCGTTCTAACCTTTCTTTACTAACAAACAAAACATGGTAAAGCTTTTTAAAAATATTGGAAGCCTCACAGCAATTCTTAACTATTAGTTGTGTGATTCATACTGTACATACAGGCAATGTAGAGAACCAAGCTTAAATAAATAAGTATAGTCAGAAAAATGTGGTTATAAGCTTGTATCAATTCTTTTAAAACAATACGGATCCGTCATATGAGTATTATGCATATACACAATTACGCAGTTTAAATGCACGAAGTTAGCATGTTTTTTTGATGAGAATTTTTTCAGGTCACATTTCCGACTTGTAGGATATGTACATACGTGTAGAATCCATAACTTGTAGGCTGTGCGCGTGTAGGATATTTACGTTCAGAGTACTGACGTGTAGAATATATGTGTATCTCCTTGGTCAAATCTAATATGCATGTCTTATAAGCAAATACGTGTGATTTTTACATTTTCGTATCACATATATTAGTTATATATATTTATATATTCATATTCCGTCTTAACATATAAACAATGAGTAGTATTACGATATATGCATGGTCACATTCACGTCATATTTTTAAATTTTATGAAATGTGGTTCTATTATTAGGGTCAGAAAGCTTTTCAACTATGTCTTTTGTTTTAAAAGTAGCTATTGGTAACATGGTTTCGTGATAGTATAAGCAAGATAATATTTTGACGAATATCTTCAAACAGTTTAGATCGATTTTATATTTTTATCCTGACTCAGATATCAGTGTTACTCGAGCTTCCTTTAATATTGCGTTTTCCTTTTGCCATCTTCCGGAAAAAATTTGGTCAACGCTCGTATTGTAAAGTACAATATTCAAATCGCTTATATAAAATTTATCTGATATGTCGCTGGAACTACTTTCAGCTAACTTTTGTGAAGATGCTCAGACTCATCCGCCCATAAATTTGCAGTTTAAATTTTGTATTCAAACACGTGTAATGGTACGATATAATTTAGACTCCACATAAACAAATATAAAATATTACACGTGTTTGAACAACAAAATTGACCTAGAAATTTATAGTTCATTTCGCTTCGGTCTTCTTGTTGCATAAAATTGTTGTCCCCCACTGTACATATGTGCATACATGCACATATATACGCCTGCTCCACAGAAAAGTATATAGGGAAAGGTGGGGTAAGATGGGCTATCAATGAAGCTTGGATTGAGGAAAATAAATGAATCATATATCAATGGAAGATTTTTTATATTATATTGATTTTATACTGATTGTACACTGCCATTGGAAAATTCTCGGGCAGAGGTATAAGATGGGAAACATTGAAGTAATAGGCATAAACGTTTGAGGAATATTTTGGGTATTACAGTGCGCAGAGGGGTGGAGTATACTTTGATCTATAGACAAATCTTAAATACAATTTAATTGAAAGCTGTCCAATAAAAACAAGAGCAACAGATTTTGAGTGTAATTATAGGTTGCTAAGTAGGCCGTAGTGGCTAGCGAGGCCTTTAATTTTGATAACAAGAATTTAGAAGTAACCAAAAGAAAAGGAACGACCGGTGGTAACGTGAATAATATTCGAGTGAATTTCGAGCGTAAGAATGCACTCAATGGCGGGTTCGCTGCTCGTTTAAGGTGTTGAAACACGCCTTGCTATTCCAACGTGGAGAGATATTCCCTGAAATGTTTATGGATGGGTAATAGATATTCAATACGCGAGTATATGTGAATTTGCTATATATTGTTACAAATAATTTAGTAATTTTCAATTAATTGTTGTTGTGTACAGTGTTTCGGTTAATGAGAGATACTGGGATAAAAATCGTGAAATTGGATTACAAAACCTGACTGTACGTGAGGTTGAGGCAAAAAGAAATTTGGTGGAACAGAAAATTATCTAGTATATGCGTTACTTGATTTGGGAAAGACTAGTCTATGCAGCTCAATTTAGTCCGGTAACCGATCCAGCTTGTTCCCTAGGATATGTAATAACGAATCCGTACCTAAGCCAGATTGCGAATATTACACCGGATCTAATACTCTAACGGTTAGACCCACGAGTGACGATGTGCAGTCCGACCTTTCGCGCGTGAAGCTAAACGATTTTCTGAGTGTTAGTACCATGACTTTGGCTGCTTATATAGTCAATTTTCGTTGATGCTCTTAGGTATGGTTAGGACTTTAGAAATGCACTCACCTAAGCAGCTGGGTAGGTGACACGGGCAATGCACTGGGTAACATCCTGAGTCTGCAATTCTATTGACTGTTGGCTATGTTGTTCTGTTTCGAAAATGATAACCGATACTAAACGTAACAAGGTCTTGTCCGGAGACTTTTTGACAGCAATGTATATGAATCGTATATGAAAATAATCATTGATGAAGGTGTATATGATCTATATCACACACATAAAAAAAACGTTTAAATTATTTTTTCTAGACGGCGAATGCACAATATTCGATTTCGTGGTTTGTAAGGTCATGACTTAGGCAATGGCTGACTCATGATGTTGGATTATTTAGTCTGTCTTATACCAAGAACTATTCCATGGTGATTAGAAGTTCAAAAACGAATCGACGCTGAGTGCTAGAATAAACGTAGATTTCATAGGAATAACATAGGGCTGCTCTTTATCTTTGAGGGACAAGGATCTTTTGATCATTGTACCAGAGGTCAGTCTCCCGTAGAGAGTGTAAGAGTACAGGTGATCTTCCTTGATGCAATATTAATCTAAAAGTTATAATATATAGAACTGCATATTTCACATTCTTTTAATACACCCATTTCCAATACATGACCAGGCATACCTGTGTGCCTGGATACTTCCATATGCACTAAGTAGATAATAAATGATTATGTATCACACCCAATAAAATTTCATAGTAATAAAAGAGAATTGTATTTGAAATGTAAGAGAATGAAATGTATAATTCGTATCTATGGATAATATCTGTAATCGACTGAACTATATGTAGTGTATACTATATGTATATTTACATACGTAGTGCCCTATATATAGTGCAGTTGAATCTCTGTATAATTGCACACACGAGGCTCTGAGATGCGATAACTAGTGAGTGAACGATAAAACGGAGAGTCTCCACTCCTTTGTTATAGATCGAGCATTTGAAAGAGCGCGGGCAACACGCGCGCTAAGAGGCGCAGAAGAGTGGAGGAAGCCTGCCTACCCCTCTCGGCGCGAGAGCTTAGGAAGAGAATTCAGGGGAAACATGGCTATACGAAGCCCATTTACAGCGATAGCCAAAGCTCGCTATGAGGCCGACCGTGGGGGTATAGGGGATTAAAATTTCAAGAATCAAAAAGGTCCCATCTACCGGCTAAGTGCATGATACTAGGAAAGAAAATCCCCACGGCACATGGAGTGGCGCTAGCATCATGTGAACAAAGTATCGCCAAATTGTTCATTTTGGCTGCAATTTTATAATAAAAATCCGAATCAATTTCCCGTCTCGGCTTGTGAAGGGGAACAAATCCTTATAAGGGTTTTTAACGAGTGGCCTTACAAGGGATTTCGACTGTATAAGAAATAATGAATCTGTAATTGACAATTGTTTGTAATTGAATGCAAGTTTACTAACTGATGCATTGATAAAATACAATTGGTAATTCACATTTTACGATAAAACTTTTCAAAGTGCAAATAGCTCTTGCGCCTTAGTTCTCTTCATCTGATAATATCTGATAAATTTTAAAAATCTATCTTATACCGTCCATTCCAATTTTATTAAATATATACTCCGTTCTATATTTTCGTAAGTACTAGGTTTTGAAACTGATCGATTTATGAGATACAATCGTCCAGGCTTTCCAGTAGTCTAGATTGTTAATTTCGTTGCATATATCACATTTCTATTGCTCCGCTCGGAACAGAATTACTAGATCGATTACAATTTCAATTTCGGGATGAGCATTGGAATCTTCGTTCTTCACTTTTTTTTTTCTATTTTCTTATGACATTTACAGACGACCATGTTACTCAATTGCATTGCGCAGTAACAATGGTGATGTTAATCATCTTTTGGAACTCATTGGAATTAGAATGGGAATGGTGCCAGCTTTCAGGTACTCTAAATTACTGGCAAAGTCGTTAAGGCGAGCTTGTGCTGAATTTTATTATCAAAAGCTATAATGGCGCTTTAATGTGATGCAAAAGTACTATTTTAAGTTTATAAATTCCTCATTTATTTGTTTTTTTTACGTCAAATGATGTTGGATGTTGGATGATAATGTCGCAACCATATTATAGAATAGCTCTTATTGTTAGAAGGATATATTATAGTGATCGTCCCGATTGTGGCATGGATTTGCGCGATCAAAGCGTTCTATAAGAGAAGCTTAAGGATTTTTGGAGATAGATGAAATATTATATATAGAGGTTCCTCCTGCAGCTGCAAAATACAATACTTGGGTTAGTACTGGTTCAATCCGATTCCTTGTGCAAACTTTCGATGAGTGAAGCGAGATATTGGAAAACGTGTTCAATATTCGAACAATTATAGGCAGAGCTAATATATGACCTATATACATATAATATTTTAAAATACGTAGCGAGTTAGGTATTCGGAGCCATTAAGAACTACTGGTTCGCGGAAATACTTTCATCTTATATAAAATTACAATAAAGTTTGAATATGGCGAATAAGACATGGAACAGTTCTAAGATAAATGTTCATAATTTTGTTAGATTAAACTTGTAGCAATTTTTATCATACTGAAAGTATACTTATGTATACATAGCGTTAGAGTAATTGTTACAAAATTTTGTTCTTAAACGACAGATTTTAATCCCTGTCCTGCGTAGTACTTTCCTTTAGTATGTTTACCAGGCGCTTAACACTGCAGATATATGAGATGGTAGTTCCTAGTAGCAAAAGGGTTAACCAGTATCTAATGTCACAAAGCGTAATAGATTTCCATGTCATGATTGATTACTTTTCAATTGGCAATCCAATGCGTCGAATATAAATTTTGTAACATTATGATGGGTATAATTTTCGAGCAGCTTTAAAGTAACACTCAATTTTGAATATTATTTCTGTAACACCTCTGTACAATGCGCTCAGTACTGTGAGGGTCGATGCAGAAGTAGGTATATATGGCGATTTCTTCGTCGACTGGAATCTAGCCAAGAGGCCAATGGGCCAAGGTTCGTTCTACTTCAAATACATAGCATTTTATCTTAAATAGCTATTCTCAGCACGATGTCATTCCTGTCTATATCGAGTTTGTATGTTATGGTAATTTCCTTGAATCAATTTTATAAATTTTTGCAGATATTTTACCAACTCCTAAATAAATATCATTTCTTCATGAGGATGTTCAACTAATTATTCTATATGTGAGCGCATCACATTGACGTGAGTTCAAAGCAAGGAAACTTCACACCCAAAGATTTCTGCATAAAAAGCGCTATCACTAAATGTATTTGACTTTATCGAAGCTTTCCGATGAACTCTCAATCTTTGCGGAGCTAAACTTTTAAATCAGTCAGTAGAATAATTATAAAATAAAGGTACATATCGGCACTGATAGCCTTATAGAGCTGCTATGGCTACCATCATGATCCTCACTGCTCGCAGTCCAGTAATTGTCATGCTATTTCACATAATTTCTGATGAAAATAAAAAAAGCTCCGCAGATTTGGCCTAATTCGAGCCAAATAATGTACAGCCTAAATATATTAAAACAACCCATTCGTATATTCATGTATACACATTTACTTTCATCCGTCATTCATACACATATTTTCACGGGTCTCCAGTCATATCGCGTCAACTGTCTTCATCCAGCCACATTAGAGTGGGCCCATGGAGGCTAGACCAAAGGAGACAGAACTGTGGGTACCAGGAATGGGACGAAATTTGTGTCGAGTACGCGTTTCCCGTGAAACCGCTTGGCGGCGCTGTAAACAGGAAAATCTCTAGAGTCCCTCGAGAAAGAGTCTGGCGAAAGCGGGGACGCATTCAGATTGGTGCAATCCGTTTCGGGCTAACCGGAAACCGGATTGAAAAAAGGCGCGAATAACTTTATGATCAATTAATGGAAGAAATGAATGACAATATTTTCATATTTACTACATTATTATTTATTTAAAAATATTAACATCAAATAATATTAATTTTTTTTAAACATACTTTCCTTTTTACGAGATTTTGTGGAATCCGAAACATACGAAATCCTTTTTTTGCAGAATTCGAGCAGTTCAATATGCAGCATCGACCTATTTCGCTGTATACCTAATTCAATTTTTATAAACAACCCTCTCTATGTAAATTCGATGTTATCGAAAGTTACGTTTTATTATTCTGACTCACTACGCAACAGCTTTTTAACATAACATAACCATAACCTCTGTATGTTTTTCTTATTTACAAGTCCTTACATAATAAATTTTCAACGATTTAAATTTAAATTTAATGTTATGCAGCACGTTACGAACTTATATGAATTTGTTTTCTACTTACGTAATCTAGACGATTCAGAACAAATTTATACAAATCTTTCACTGCACGTGATAGTGATAGAATTAAAAGTTGAAATTACTCGCGTGAGTTAATTTTTCCATTTCCGGTTAGCCCCAATGCACGTACACACTATCCCAAATGCTCTTTCGCCAGACTCTTACTCGAGGCACTCTACCAAAACAAGGACTCCAGATTTTCACGCGTAGTATTACTATATATGTATACTCTCGAACAATCAAAAACGTGGAACTGCTTCGAGAGCTCATCGCTAAGGTTCCGTACCGAAACCAGAATAAAAGTGAGGCCAGGAAAAATAGGCCTAACTTTTAGAGGATGAGCACTCTTCTAGATAAATTTTTCTAACTTCAGCACCACTCGTGGCACATTTTTGAACTGTTACTCGACACGATATCAGACCCGATATCTCAAGATTCCTCCATTACAGTTTTGTCTTCTTCTGCCTAGCCTCAATGGGTGAGCTAAAAAATGGAGCGTTTGAAACCCATATCGGCATATCGAAAAAAAAGGTTACTTTGGGTTCGAAGGAACTTTCCTATAAAATGGGTATGTCTTTAGTTAACCTTTTCAATTAACGCAGACGTCTTTACTTTCCTAAGTTCTATCAATATACCTCAGGTAGAATTTGTGTAAATCTTCGCTTGCTTTTACACTTCTAACCTAAAGTTTGTAACCCAGAACTCAAAGATTCTATTGCGGATAATTGAGACGGAAGAAATTTAGAAACCACGCGTCAACTATATTCGGTTTAAAATTTTTAATCTTGCAACTTTCACCTTAGCAATCCAAGTTTTGCCTAAATTGAGTTAATAGCTTCTGCAAGGGGTTAAATATGTTAAACATTTTGATTTTCTGTATATGTATAGGTAATTGTTTTTGTTCACGTGTTCATTATAAGTTATTAACAGAATACCAGTTTACACATTCGGTATCAGAATTATTATACAATCCTATGTTAACGCAATTTAGTCGAGTGCAATTCAGTCAAATTTAAATCATATAACGAACGACACTAATTTATTGAATTTCGGTAACACTAGTATCTAATATTGCAGTATGGTAATTTTTAAAGAAGCGATTATTTATTTCAAATCGATTTTGTTATATTTAAATCGAATACGTCGAAAATTCTGTTGGTGATTTCCTAAATTATTTATGGCTCCACATTTTCATGGTTGGATCTCGAAATTAGGTCTTCTAATTCAGAGGCTCAAGTCGATATTGTATAGCATAAAAGCGAAATTTAGGGATAACCTTTACTGCAGCAAGGTAATTCCTTGTACTCGAATATAGCTCGAATATTACGCCTAGCGAATCCTTGTGGGATTATGAGAAAGGGAGTAACCCTTGTAACACGAACCCATTATAACTGACGTAAGCAATCTCATACTATCACCGATATAAGACGTTTCGACGCCCTTACGCACTTCCTTTGTTTTTGCAACGGAAAAGTTCCAAGGAATTTCTACATTGTTCAGTTGCTAGTGAATCTCTTCGCCACATATATTTTATATTAGTTATTTGTCTATTGCATTCTTTTAATATTTTGCAATATTCATTTTATCATCAATCAATATGTTTAACTCTTTGAGGGGGTGTGGCTCACATATGTCTGGTGCGATTCTGGCATTCTAAAGTTTTAAGATGATGTCCTCTTCAAATTTTTATAGTCCAAGAAATAAAATTCAAAGTGGCAATTATGGCGTATAGAAAAATGCTCGTGAACTTAAAACTTGCTCCATTGTCGCAAAACAGGTCCCCCTAAGGTTCTTGATGGTGTTCTTTTCGAATGTGAATTTGAAAATAGCGGATATAATATGGTGATAGGAAAAAATTGTAAATGTCAAAAGTCGGTCTTTTTATAAAAATTACTTAAGTTTTTATGGTATTTTTTTCTGGTCAGAAATTATATATAAAATGGCACTTGTGCATTGGCAGTCATGGTAACGCAGTAAAAAAAAAGAAAATGAAGTCAGAAAAAAATAATGTTAGAACAGAAACTATCGGCAATACTCCTTAACCACTAATTCTTTTTTGCATAATTTTACAATTCTTCTGCAAATCTGAAGAAATTGGAAATAGGGTTAATCCAGGAAAGTGATAGATATCTACATATGCTCCTTCTAAAGAGGATGTCAATTGAGTTAATGGTGTATTCTTACAAAAATAATAGTCGAATTATGAAAATATTAATACAACACTTTTACTCAATCTATGTCCAATTTTGACATCGACTCAGCAGAAATGCAAGAGACGGGGTTAGAATGAAAGTTTGTTATTTTGAAATATAGGATTTTATACTTTTTCAATGTCCCAACGTATTCCTGGAACTGATATATGTCGATGAAATTTTCGAGAACTGAAGACACAATTTAAGCTTAGGTTGCAGGCAGAAAGGCTTCTTGAGAAATATTGGTCTTGAGGTAAATTCTATAGACTGTACTCAAAGTACTGTACGTACTGTCCGATCCATTTTCTTTCATGTGTATGCTTGAGTCAAAATCTATCTATGCATCGCTATAACTGAGGGAAATGCACCATCCAGCGATATATGAGCCGTTTATTTTGAAAGTGGCCTAAGTCCATTTATACTTAAATGGAGATATTTAAGGGTTTGTGTTTCAATGCAATTAAAAGTATACGTACAGGATACCAATGAATCATACTACTTAAGTGCATCTAAAGGAGTTAAATTTACAGTTCCTATTAAAATAATGGTAATTATTAAGTGAATAATATGCGTTTTCTTACCAAGAATGGAGTTAAGCCACTTTCAAAATTAACAATCAGGTTCGTTATAAAATTTGAAAGAGCCCAAGTCCATTCAACATAATTTAAAATGCGTCAAATTGAAAAGAAAAATAATACTCAATTTATTTTATATATCGTAACAACATTTCAAAAACAATATTTATGCAATTCAGAATATTTTTTGACTACATAAATTACAAAACAATTTACTGACTATAATATCTTTTTCCTGAATTCCGTTTAATTTTTCGCACTTTTTGGATGTATGTTTCATCAATCTTTTCTCCATTGTTATCTGTATCTTCATCCCCTGACGACGAATATTGTTCTATAATTCTTTTCTTTTTCGATGTTCTTTGAAATCATTAGTTACTAATTCGTCTTCACTATCTAAACTAAATGGTCTTGTCGTTTTATTCTTCCCCATAAGTGAAATAATTTCTAAAATTTAATATTAAATTTCAAGTTTTATATTTATTTTTAAGTATGTGTGTTGCGTAATTTTTTCTAACTGCATTAATTAAATGTACCGATTATTCAACTAAAGCAATTATCCAAAAACTGAGTTTAACTTGTTAAATACTAATTAATTAAAATTACCTTCATCACTGTCTTCGGACATTATCAATAATAAATATCTCAATTTAACTATAAACAGACTTAGGCCTCTTTCAAAACAAACGGCTCGATTGATTGGACTTAGGCCATTTTCAAAATGATCGTTTTAATTATTAAATTAACTCTGAAAACTTATGTGTCCAAAATTATCGTATTTACTCAGAATATAATTAACCTCAAATGCTTTATTGATAGATAACTTCAATTTGTACATGTACCTACGGGCAAGTGAAAATAATTGACAAATGGACTAAGAGGATCCTCTTATGGGCTTTTGGGATAACTAAATTCAAATTCAAATTTGAAGTCAACATTTTTTATTTAAATTGGCGCATTCAATATGGCGTCTCAAAATCCAAAAAGTCCAAAATACTACTTGTGAAGTACTCTGAAATCATGGATCATGTACATTTAGCCATGTACATTTAGCAGATAATGTCAAAGTCATTTATCATATTGTAATTTCTAATATCTATAATGAATTAAAAAATGTTGACCTAGCGTTGGAATTCAGAAATCCCAAAAATCCTCAGTTTAAAGGATTCATTGAAACCCAATATCTTTTTTTAATTTTGGCTATGATATTATGCCAGACATCTTGATTTGGAGAATATTTATATCAGATTTGAATTCAGCGAAGCCAGAAACACTCAGATATCAAGTTTTGTTTAAATCACAGTGGCACTTACAACTGTTTTTAAAAGGACGCTAATATACGCCCATGGTACTGACAGTGAGTCTGCTTTTAACGCATATACGCGTCCGTGACACTAAAGGGGTTAACGAAATTTTGTCGTTTATCTTTTTAATGTTGACATTCGTAACTCCACAATTTTTTTATTGTGCATTTGAAAAGCTTCAAAAGAATATTTATTTACAAAAATACGTCATAATAATGTTTAACAGTAAAATCATAACACGATTAAATACTTTACTATTTCATATACTGTTATCTTCTTTATAAAATATCTCGATATGTTTTTTAAAGTTGAAGGTTTTAACTCCTTTATGCATAATAACCTTATAACTTACAATGAATATAACTCGAATAAATTAATATTTATTTCTAATTACAGTAGCTTCGTATTTTCACAAATGAAGGGAGTTCTGTCAATACGGTTTGACATAAGATCTCTTGAGAGGGTTTACTGAAAGCATAAAGTCTCTAATGATACTTTGTAAATTCACTTCACTCAGAGTACTTAGCGCCCTTCTAAATGTTCACGTGAAAATTTTACTTTATGCCTTTTCCGATAGAAATATAATTACTGATACATGTAGGAGACATGTACAGTAATTCTAGGCAAAAATATGTTAAACGTGGTTATTCTTTTTTTTCAATACTTATCCTTGCAACAAGTAAGTTAAGTCTATTTAAATGATTATACTAGAGTCATAAAAGTTAGTATTTTAGGTTAGTTTTGGTACAATTTAATTCAAGTTGTGTCTAAGTTCATCGACTTCTCGGTTCAGCTATAATTCAGTCTAGAACATGGAGTTTAAGAATCATGTCTTATGACTTAATAATAAATATATAAAAAAAGCAAAATAACATTCGTGAAAGAACATATAAACGCAAGTTCGATTCTTCAATTTCATCCAATTGAGGTAGATATAATTACTGTTTAGAGATACTTATTGTGGAACTAATTGCGATGCACAGAAGGAGCTGCTATGAAAATTTACTTTTATGAATTATGAGTTATGGGGAATGTTCACATTGGTGATGAGACTGAATATGATTTGCTATAACATTTCTGCTACGTGTGAATCTGTGCTGTGGGGTAACCTATTATCGAGATAACTATAACTATTCATTTTTATACTTTAGTTATTTGAAAAATTTCATCTATTTATAAAAATACAATTAGTATCTAAAGAAGGTTAAATGTTATCTTATTGAACGTATAAGCTATATTGCATCCGTCAATCGAGTATTGATCCGATTTGGTCTGTTTGCTGTGAAGCTAAACACATATGAAATAGAAACCTGTTAAGGGCACAGGACGATAATCAGCCGGCCTGATTTTCTTTAATGTTATAGAAAATATTTCTTGCACGTAAAGTCTTTTATTAGCATTACAGGTGAGCACAGAACATAGATAAAATACAAAGATTTGATATATCTGAATGAAATTGATAAAACTTTTTTCTTAGACGTATAATAAACAGAGTTATTGTAGTACATACTCGTATTTATCTCAATTAATTTTAATCCATCATGGTGAATTACGTTTGAAAAGGTGTTCTTAGGAGTTTGAGAAATGAGATGGTTATTTTGCACAAGAACAGCAAAAGTATGAATCCGCCAAACTAATAATAAACGTAATAGAAAATTCAAGCACATTACTCTTAATTTTTAATTGCAATAATTATAGAAGCTTGAAAGATCTAAAGTAAATTGAGGATTCCGTATATAGATGGTCATTTCTTATTTAAATTCATGGAACTCTGGGATAGGAGTAATGTGATCTTACGGTTAAGTCTTGAGGCAGTAAATGTATTTAAAAATTACAGTCAGTACTTCCAGAAAAGATTCTTAATCGCTTTCGAAATATCTTCTGAGAACATATCTGTGTTATCGTTGTAACAAAAAGTTCGTGGAAGTACTTTTATTTTAGAATGAGAAACATACAGAAAAGTGTGGAAAAATCGTTTAAGGATATTCTATTATTGCGTGTAAATCAAACAAGATTCGATAATTTAAGGGTATATCGCTCGAAGTTATCTATTTCGTATGGAATATCAAATAAATATTTTGCAACTACAGTAATAATATTTAAGTTAGTTCTATATTCATGGGTACTAAATCATAAAAATTCGATTTTGCGTGGAACGTTCTCACACGAACAGATTCGATAGGTACTTTAGTAAATATTTAATTTTTATAAAAAATTTGGTGTTGAATATATTTTTAATTTTAAGTTTATTATTGATTATTAATTGGTGAGAAGAAGTAGTCGAAGGAAAGAAAGAGTAAAACTTCCGTTATTTGTAGTATTTATTAGTCAAATGTGTGAAAGTTATTACTTTTAACTACGAATAATATGTAATAACAAGAAAAGTTGCTATCACTCAATCAAATTATTTTCCACATTCCTGATGCAAGATTTGCATGAAAGCCCTAGGGTACATTTCCAGTATGTTATATCGGCGGCAATGGGATAGGGTTTCATCTCGCGGTCTCTGCTAGCATTATTCGAACAAGCGATCGTTTGGGAAGATGAGCACGCGGAAATATGTATTTTGGCAAGACGATAAATCGAGCATCTAAACGTTCAGGAAAATGAACGTCCGAGAATATGACCGTTCGGAAACTTTTTTTTTCTCGAGAATGTGACGGTTCGGGAAAGTGATAGGGACCCGGAAAGATTAAATTTTTATTGAACATAAAATGTAAAATACATTATCATTAAATTATATACACATTACATATTTATATATACATGTAATTTTTATGTACAAGAAAAGTATTTGGTAGACAAGCGCTGAGCGTATGGATTATACCTGCTTTTTATTTCGCGATATATATACTTTCTTCCATACTAATTCAATACTAATTTCGTCCAGTGTGTATCCGTTCAATGAGCGAAACATTGCCAATACTAGAATATTTATGCGACGAACATACTGTGGACATACTGTGCAACACCGAATAACACACTTTTGAAATAATTGTTATACTATTATAGAATCATAATCTCTTTTTTTCGCGTATAAGTAAAAAGCATATAAGTAAAAAGTCATCAATTAGAAGTCATTGGCTTTCCACAATAAAATGATCGTTTAACCTTGTATTTCATAACACTAGATACGTTCGCAGACTTAATAAAGTTTCCCAGCTAAGAATGTTCTTTGTTCTATTATATCCATGCCGCAAAGCCCACAACCTTCCTCACGTGAACGTAACCCGGGACCCGTCTTTGTTTTCCTAAGGAAGAATATAATGTGCCCCCGGCTGATAAACGGGGGATGAGTTTCGCAATAAAGTCTTGAAAAGTGGACTACATCTCGCAGAGTTTTGTCTTGCGAAAAAGATCGTATCTAGGCACAGCACTCACTCGCGCAACAATATTGTGCAGGAAACTTCAGCTAAAAGCAGTCTTAACCAAACGTGACACGCAAAAGCTTTCACGCGCTTAATAGACGAGTACGTAGCGCCTCGTAAACAATAAAGCGACATTTGCGTACATATGTTTCGCCATCATTGATAATCGACGGAACCGTCACGTATATATGTATATTAGAGCTTCGCATATTGTTTCGCAATAGGTTTCTAGTAATGTAGAAACTTTCATGAACTCTCGACAATCTCACGTTGCAATATAGATTTGAAATGTATAGTAAACATTGGAGAACTTCAGATAAACTATTTTAATATCACATGGAGCCATTTCCGATCGATGGGAATTAAGTTGCAGATATACTCGAATAATTGATGCGGATAATTCTTATGCAGGCTTTAATTCTTATGAGTTTCAATGAAATTTGTTATTTTTGATATCGAAACTAATGCAGCTAAATAATTATGAGAAATTACTTCATCATTGTCAAATATCGCTGCCAAATCTTTTAGCTAAATTGGAGACATTGACCCTAGCCGCCATTGTTGTATTGAATTTCAAGACCTATATGAAATGGGTAACCTGTTACCTGTTTGTTAGCTTGTGGAGCGTTACATTAAAGGGTTAGAGTACACAGAGTATATCGAAGCGTGTTGAATTCATGTTGCATGTATTAAATAAATGTTACGAATTTGCTTGATACTCTCAATGGCTAAGAATAGAATATTTGTTTGTGAGCGTACGTAACCGGAATCGTGATGTAATAAATTTCCTATTCGATTGTCTGCGAAAATCTGCGCATTGCGAAGATTGGCGCAAATATTTTATGAGATCTCACGGGTTGATTTAATAGTCTATTTTATCAGAGTGAAAGTTACAGAGTGAATTGCACGTAAAATGCAACGTAGCTAATCCTGGGTCAATATTTGCGTCTATTTCACAGTGCGCGCTAATAATCGTTCTAGAAAGAGCTACGAGATATATTTAATTGGTGCCTCTATTATATATTTCATCGATCTTCTCTATCCTCTTCCAGTTTTATTCTGCGACGTGTGAACTGAGGATTAATGGAAAATGATTATCCCAGCTGATTTATGTTTAATTTGCTGGAGGATGTGCTTGTTCACGCACGATAAATGGAGCGCTATTTTGATTATACATTAAAGATACTTGGTATGCACAGCGTTACCAGTTGCAGGTTAAGCTATAATGTGCAGCATTTACAATGGGTTGTGTAACTACGCAATTATGAATGTACACATGTGAAAACTGTACGAATTTATTGGGTATATTTCAACCTACCGAAATATACGAATTGCATGTACACTGGCTAGAAGATGGTAAATTAGGCACGTCAAATTGAAAACTGGTGATTCGGAAAGTTTTGTTATTTTAGAAAAGATCGAAAACAAAGACTTTTTGAAAGTATGCTACAAATTTCAAAACATGGAGGAAAACATCGTTCTGACACTGCTTAAGCGTCATATCTCTTCATAATTATTATAATTTGTTTGACAATGAGTTATAGCTAAATGCACCGTAGAGGTAGCAGAAATACACTGTATAAACATTCCTATCTATTTGATTTATGTTGAGAATGTTAGCGAATTTATATTTCAGATACGTACGCGTATTATGTCTAATTATGTGAAAGGAAAATTATCCTCCATTTTATTCGGTTATCAGGGTTAGTTTTTCTATAAAGATTTTTTCTTTTTACATTATTGATAGATTTACTTTTAAATCACATTCTTCAGTAGTTTTATGTCCACCATTTTGTTGAACCTAATGATTTTCAGAGCAGAAACATCATTGATTTGGAAGACTCGATGACTACGCTCCTCTGTTACGCATTCAGCCGGAAAAAAGTGATTCCATGAATTCATGTTACCGCATATTTGAGTCTCGAAATAGCTCAAAGGATTTCCAGGATGACATTACCGAAATGTCTACAGCAGCCACTTCAAAATGGAACAGGTAGAGGAAGGAGCGTGAGTTTACTATTTGCTCAATGAAATTGAACAACATTGGCAACAACCGATGAACAACATATGAACATTGGAAACATATGGCATTAAGAATTTCAAATCCTCCATGAAGCAGACTATCTCGGTTCGTTTGGTCGTGCTTTTCTTTACATTGGTCTTTCATCTCGTTTGGTTCTCCAAACTCAGCCTGTATTAATTTGAATTATACGGATATCTGAAACTATGAAAAAACCAGTCTCGAGGATTGAAGCACTTCATTGGCTTCTGTATCAATCAGTTGCAATGTGTGAAACGGCAAAAATAAATGAACCACAAGTAAAAGTTTGTTCTTACAAATTGTTTCTAGGATTCAATTAGAAACATTCCTTTTGAAAAAAAGGATTTTTCAATCGACAGGTAGGATGGAGAATCGAATCTGGCTTTTAGTAAAACCTAACCGCCCAAGAAACCGCGAAAATAATTCGTGTCCGGACACACCTATCGAAAACACTTTATCGAAAAGAGTTTATCGAAGATTATTTCAACGAATGCACGTATGACCGAATGGACAATTGATCGAAGCGGATAATTTTAATTCGAAAAGGACATTTGAATGAAAATGTCGTAATTCATTTATTATTTATATTAGGTTACGTTAAGTTATGTGATGGTGTTTTAGTTATTAAAAATCGTCGACTCCACGATCTTACAGTGCTATGGTAGATTGGTCTAGGTCTAGGTTAGGTTAGGCTGGGTTAGGCTAGGTCAGGTCAGAACTCCATTCGATCAAATTTTCCTTTCGAACAAATATCCATTCGACAAAAATAGGTTCGATAAAGTGACTTTTCGATGAAATGTTTTCGATAAAGTGCTTTCGATAAACTGTCCGTAAACCAAATAATTATCTGAAAAGCAGAATCGAGAAATTAACGTCACGTGAAATTAATCTCCTTTCGACATAAGTGCCTGGGTTATCCAGTCAATCGATCGACTCTTCCTGCGAATGCTTGTACCTACAGAAGCACTATTCACAATGGGCTCGAGAAGTAATGCGAACGGAATGTGGGATAATCAATTAAGAGAAGTTGAGCGTTCACCACAGATCAGCGAGCTGAACGCCCTTTTTTGAGGTTGATTCACACATTTCCGTGCTGTATCCGTCCCGGTTCGTTTCGTATCAATACCAACACCGTTCAGACGCCACAGTAATGTTACTGAACGGACGGTACCGTCCGTTCAGTAAAAAATTCGTTGCAGAACATTATCCGAGAACGGATATTGTTATGGACAGTAAATTACTGAGACTAAAACTGAAACTAAAATATGATGGCAATCCTACTTAGAGTTATGAAATAATTTGTTATGTCAGTTCCCGGCCGTACATAGCCTTCAACGTAGATGTATTTGTTGACTGTATCAGTGGCTCGCAGACGAAGGAAAAAATGAAGTCAATAGTTAATTCTTTGAATAAAATGATATTGCGCAGTCATTTTTAGGTTCCGTCTACGCACTACCTTATACATGCTCCCAACTAGAAAACTAAACAGGGTTCCGATGAGGACTGGATCACGTATGCCCGATTGGGTGATCGGATTTTGATAGAGTTCATCATCGTGACTTGATAGTACGTGTAACGCATGTACATACATACATCACAGATAACCTATCATGTTCGTCTCCGGAACATAACCAGATCCTGAGGAAGTCTACACTTGGTCCACATCAAGTACAACGTGATCAGATCCCCAAGTATGCAAGTTCATCGTAAGGTCCATATCAGGTTAAAATTGGGTAACATAAGCTGATCATTATATCATCGTTATATTAAAACCACGTTCTGCTCGTACACAACGATACAATTTTATATATTGATTTTTAAGGGTGAATATAATAATTAAGATTCCACACTAGCTTATGTACAATAGTTTTATTAAATTTAACATCGCAAGATTTTAAATAAATATATAATTTTTAACGCAAAATAACTACTTATTAATTAAAATGATATAGTAATGAAAATTTTCGAATAAAGAAATTGTCGAACTCAAATGTTAATATTATAATATACTGTTCTTATCATGAGACGAAGAGACTTGATCTTGACACAGATACGATCAGGAAAGCCTTGCGGGATTTAAATTTTTTAGACACAATTCCTATCATCTGTAAAGCGTCATGATCCTGATATGGTCCTTATGGGGAGCCGATTGGGCATGCCTTACCGGACTTTATTTCTTTGAATATCAGGCAATCTTGATTCGGACCTAATTAAGATCACACGAGGCATGCCTTAATGAGGTATGCTCTAGGTCTGCCAGATTAGGTCTTGATAGTACATCGGGCATGCCCGATCAGATTTCCTGTTAGGGTTATGTGCACATATAAGCTAAACTACTTGGCATGTTGAAACGATTTGTTGTTGCGAAACAATTTGTCATGAAATTAGAGTCTGGAAGGGTAAGCTCTGTTTTTTGTTCTGACTGATAGGAATCCCAAGTAAGGTTCGCTCCGGGTGAGAACGGCATTATTTAAGACGGGAAACTATGAAGGGCTTATATCGATTCTGTCAAAGGTATAGCATGCCAGTTCGCTGGAAGGAACTTCGTTTTATTGATATATACGTATATCGAAGTGTTTGCACATCGGTGCGCTCTGCAACCTATGCTCTCCGCTCACAAACGCACATAGATACATATCCTCATCCAACTGAATGTCCTTAATAATATTATCCACGTATCTCGTAATTGAATATTGGACTATGATTAGGTGGCTAATCTTCGGATCGAAGATTTTTGTTCGTTCAAGTCTGCGAATTCTTTACTTACTGGATCAGTGGATGATCATAAGTATAATGCGAATGCAATGTTAAAATAAATTACATTTGATTTTCTTCATTACTTTATTTTATTTTATTAATATTAATTTGACGAAATTTATTATGAAGAAACAACTAAGTGCAAATTCGTATTGAATGATTCTGGGCATATTTTTTTTAGAACAAAAAATAACATAATTACTTTAGGATATTTTGATGTGGTTTTATCCTATGATGATAATTTATTTTATTCGGATCAGGGAACGAGGAATGTTCGAAGTGATAGCGTAGAATCAGGATCAATGCCGAAAGGCAATGATAATTTAATGGGAAAACCACAATTTATTACTTCAAAAGTACGTTCCGTAATTTTCAATCTTTGCCCTCCTGTTCCGGATTGACTGTTATTCGTACCCGCATTCTCACACACACACGCAGCGCATATCCTTCCGCTCTTTTCTTTCTATCGTTTTTTCTTTCTCACCTTCATGTACGCATCTATCATGTATGCTTCGTTCATTCTCCAAAGTCGTCGGCCGTTGTTTCATAGCCGCCTCTGCAATAAAATAACCAAAGATTTTTATTAATTGAATTGCACAAAGGATAATCGCACTCAGTTCACATAACGTATGTTCACACTCCGCTGTATACCGTCATACATATCTCGCACTCATCTTGATATCGCACTTTTTTTCTGTCTTATGTCTAAAAAATAGACTGTCCTGTGACACGTTTCGCTCCTCACTTGCTGGCATGCGATTCTTTAGTGGACCACACTTATTGTTACTCCCTTCGTCTGTCCTTAATGTCCGCTTCATCTGCTTGTCTTCAATCGCATATGCACGCACGTCCAGGCACCCAGGTATAAACATGACGTGCTTGGCGACACGTATGAGTCCCAATACTCTGGATATTTCTATCCCTACGTTAGCAACTCACGCTTTCCCTTATAAATCAATTGACGAGAAAAGACAGAAACTAGAATTTTAGACAAGACACAAAAGTGCTTTAAAATGATCTCGTTTACAAACTCATTCAATCGTTCTCTAACTATTAAAAATGAGTTGTTTTTTTTTATAAAAAATGAGCGGTTCTCCTCATGCGTCAATTTAACGCATATCCGTGTAAATATATGTGCAAGAAATGTCCGTAAAACTAGTGTTAATGACGTCTTCTCTTTTCCAATCCTTGTAGGCGACAGCAACGAATCCCGCTGTCTTCGTAACCTTAACGCCTCATTATCCTAGGAAGGGGTACGACAATAGTGAATTCTAATGCTCATTATTCGTACCTATTGGTATACCTATAGTGTTCTACAATATTTTAATACATTTGCAGTTGATTACTTGACCAAAAAGTTTAAGTGCACTCATATAATTATGAGAGAACACCTTGATAACTCTTGTGAAGCTTCTCTCGACGTATATTAATTAATTAAAACCATTACAAAGTAAAAATAAGGTTACTTAGCTGCGTTCAGCTAATTAGTATCACAGATTCAAAGTATAACTAGCAATAAAATTCTGCTGCTTTTCACTTTGGCAAATGAATGGAAATTTGCCGATTTGATTCTGACTAGGTGATTAAAAACAGTCGCAGCACGAATCGTAATAATTGCATTTGTTTTTGCCTTATGACCGTTCCTATCTGTTATTTCATTAACGAGATAACGAACCAAGCTAGGTATTTGTCACTTGCTCGCACCTTGTTAACTATTTTTGTTTAACGTGGTGAATTCACGCCCTGGTTCTGCAGACGTAATTCGGTAATGTTTCGAATGTTGAATGTCTGTTATAATACTGGTCGACGATAGTACGACACACGAGTTTTTATGAAGCTATTCCACTGTATCTCTATAATCTATTTCCAAGTCCTACGTGCTTTTGTTTTGACAGATCGAAAACAATTAGGTCCTAGCAGTGGCAGCTCGTAGTTAAAATTAGTGGGGGCGCGCTCCACAAAATGTTTAGCCTATATTTTAAAATTGTGAAAAGGGAAACAAACATGTATAATATAAAAAGAAAATTTATTCAAAAAGTTGATAAAATCTTATAAGAACATAATCAATCATTTTTTGCTTAATGTAGCCTAAACTTTGACAATTCAAGCTTGATCTAGGGGTTGCTGCAGTTTCACAGTGCCATTACGCGAGCCGCCAATGGTCTCTAGGAAGCCACACGTGGCCTCGCATAGAACTTTTTTTTACGAAGTATACATCCGCATGATTTTATACAGAATTATATTTTATTTATCTATTTTAACATCTATTTCTATAATTTCATGGAACTCCATGTGTGATTTATTAAGAATTGCACTGTTTGCGAACTGTAAAAAAAATACATTGGTCCCCTGAATCGACTAATTAATATACATATATAATTCTAATAGATTGGATGAAATTCAGTGGATTTCTCCAATGATTCTTTTTAAAAGATAGGTGAAAAATAATAAAATTACGTTTAGGTAATTTTGTTTCTCTAATGTGATTAATTAAGGCGTGCCAGTTAGCTAATAGTATAATTATCGTGAACGATATACGTATTCGAAAGTCCACGAAAAAATACCGTTAATTAACAGTATTGCAACAAGTAATCTCGTTATTAGATCCCTTTCTACGAGCCAGACTCGACAAATTATCAAGGCACGATTTTTTTGTGATTGTACTGAATAGTGTCGCTGTATTTAGCATATCACGAAAACCCCTCTGATTCACTAGGTACAAATTACATTTCAGCAACAATACGTAGTGCCAATCCATTTTACAGGAGCCATATCTGTACTAGATATATACGTCGTTTGTCTTCCATTAGTATGGATTTTGTATGTGGTATTCGCATAACCGCAGGCATGTGTTATGTCAGGAGCTCTGGTTTATCAAAGTAATGTATTGACAACATGTTTCCGTCTGGCTTGAAAATTCATATATAATCGATCAAGATAAATAAGGATGATTGCAGAATATTGTATATCGAGGTCAAAGGGACAAAATCATTAACAGTGAAAAGCAAAGGAAAATGCAGTAAGATATCGTTGCGTGGTATGATACTTTTCAACAGCTGTTACACAGATTCTTTTTATACAACGTGGCGTTGCAGAAAATTTGATTAATAATGGGAAATAATTCTATTACGACTTGTAAAAATAATTTTTTATACTTCACGTTAAAATTCAGTTATTTTACATGAACCGATGACGTGAAATGCAAGAAAAAGTTTATAATCCGTATTTTTGTTTGTTTTCAATTAAATGAAGAAAGTGTTAGTCGAGCCTATTCCTTTGTACGGAAAAAAATAATCTGGATCAACTCGACTCAGAATTCAAAAGTCTTCTGTGGAAAGTTACGGCCCTAAAATAATATATATATATATATATATATATATATATATATAATATAATAATGCTGCCATTTATAAATGGACCTGAAACAGATTTCTTGTTACGTAAAGAAATTAAGTTAACGAACATTCTGACAATTTTTTTGAAAACGATGAATAACGATTTTAGAGCATATTTTCTATTCCTTCGTCACCTTTCCATGTATCTGTGCACCCTCAGGATAAGAGAAAAATTCAACAATATCATATATATGTTCTTCTTTTGCAAGAAGTGATTATATTAATGTTACTGGTTTCCAATTAAGGGTTATTCTGAAGAGTAACGCTGGTAGCTTGAAATTTGAAAATTTCAGGAACCTTTAATTCCAATTGAAAGAGATAGAAAAGTATAGCATTAAAAATATATAGTCTTAAAAAGATAATCATCCGAATTGTGAAATTGAAACGTGCAGATGTTAATCATAAAAATAATTTTAAGAAAAAACAAGAAACGAATTGATAAAATTCTTCCTGAAATATTATCTTTGTGAGTTGACTGAACAGGTATTGTATTTTTCATCCCTATCTCTCCTAACATATATCCGTTTACATAATACATTTATTGATGTGTCAATCGTGAACCCAATTGTAAAGACGGACTGGGTCAGAAATATTATAGTCACTGCTTGGCATTGGGATCTTTTTTTTTAGACAAGTTTTTCGTAGTATAGACGGGGCCGTAATTCTTATCATATTCGAGAGACTTTTTGACACTCCAATTCATAAAGTGGTTCTTGAAAAGATCTTGCAGATCAATGATAGACATCGGCTAAAAATATGTTTACCCATGGAAGTTTAACTTCCTACGTGTGGGATACAGTTACACGTACACATACATATGTTCTCGTGGACCAGTACTTTTCTTGGTTCTTTTAATTATTCGAAGTTTCAAACAAAGTTAAATGCAAAGAGGCATATTTTACTTGGTTATTTTGTTCGTAATGCAATCCGTGAGGATATGATTAATTCTCAAAAAAAAGGAGAATGCAAGCTATAACTTGATATTTCATTGAGTCTATATCCCGAGCTGGTTCTCCATTGAATCAGTCTTGTCAAAGGCAATTAGATTACCGTGTTAGATAAGTCCTGTAAGGAATGATTTTTCTAACGTTCAAAAGCACGACTCGGTGATGTTAACATCGAATGATTCATTTACTACGACGTTTGCTGAATTTTTTTCTCGGAAATCAAATCGTTTCACCGGTTAAGTGGAAGCGGTTGATAACTGGAATGAACGCGTCAAAGCTGAAAGGAAAATTACGTTAAGTTATTTTTGAATGTCCTACAGCTCGTTCGATTAAAACTATATACTGGAGAAAGATTTATTATGTATAACTTTAGGCTCGGTTTCAGCTGGAAATTGTAAAACATTATGTACGAATCAATTAATTTATTTATACTGACGTTCAAAAAGGGATTATATGTATAATATCAATCATTTAGTTAAATGATAGCTATTATAACTTGAATTGATTGTTATTTGTCATTCAAATGTAATACCAATTAGGCATACAGACAAGTGTATAATGTAATGATGTAATAATATGTACAAAAGAACATTTATACATGCACGTAATGTTCCTAATTTCAAAGATAATAGTGGATAATTATAATGATCAGTGACATAGAGTTGATTTTTTCTATAGAGTAACAAATTTGGATGCGGTTTTATCCTATGACGATAATTTATTTTATTGGGATCAGAGAACGAGGAACGTTCCAAGTGATAGTGCAGGATCAGGATCAATGTCAAATTATAATGACAGTTTGATGCGGAAAGCACAATTTATTATTTCAAACTAGACTCTAGTTCTGATAATTCGAAAGGTCAGTATTCCACAGAGAGAAGTTGGCCGTTCTGAAGTTATCTCATTTCCGCCAACTCTTTCGGGGACTCAATCTAAGAGAATGTCGAAACTCAAAGTCCTAACGGGTGAACTCGATTCGAAGAGAATTGGTGGAAATCTTGCGGGAATAAGTGAAAAACAACATGTGATTACTTGGAGATCTTCTTTCGCTCTTCTAGTATTCATGAACCTGTCAGTATTTATTTATGGATACGGAACAAATGTACAACTAAAATTCACGAAGAGCAGTACAGATGGCGCAGATGAAATCCCCCAAAAAACACTTTCGTGTGAAAAACTATGCCAAGTACAGGAGTGCTGGGAATTCCTCTGATAAAAAGTATTGAAATCATATTATTGAGACCAAGTACATAAGTCACTACATGTTTGCCTACTATATGATCTAACACTGGCCCACCATTTTAATTCTATTTTCAAAATTTCCTATAATGTTTTTACTACTCTTTTACATTACTATTGCTTCTCGTAGTTGATTATGACTTAATGGTCATTTAATAATTAATAAAACTTTAGGTGATCCCTTATCGAGTACTACTTGGCGGATCCGCGCATCTCTTAATATAAATTTGCACTCATTATGCCAGTCATCAAACTCAAAACCAATGTCAACTATCTTTATACCGCATATTAACAACTCGTAAAAAATAATCACGGTGAAAGCTTAATAACAAACATAGTTTTAGGATATTACTAGTGCGTTTGGAATTCTTGGCATGGACCCGCCAAGCAGTACTCGATAAGGAATCTCTTAAAGTTTTATTAATTATTAAATGACCATTAAATCATAATCAACTACGGGAAGCAGTAGTAATGTAAAAGAGTAGCAAAAACGTTATAGGAAATTTTGAAAATAGAATTAAAATGATGCGCCAGTGTTAGATCATACAATAGGCAAACATGTAGTGACTTATGTACTTGGCCTCAATAATATGATTTCAATCATTTTCATTAGAGGAATTCACAGCACTCCTGTACTTTGCGTAGTTTTTTACATGTAAATGTTCTTTGGGGGATATCACAAGTTTTTGTTGCTCAACGGGATATAGAAACTTTAACCACTGAAATCTATATTCTTCCAGCCTCAAAATGTAAATGCATTGTGATGTCGCTAATCAAAAAACTATATTGCGTTGTCGAAAATGTTTAATGACATATAAATTTAATTTATGTCCAATTTTTTTGAAATGCATGAAGATATATACAACTTTTTAAAGAAAATGTAATCTCGAATGCATATAAGCGTCTTTAATGGTATCCAGCTTGTTGAAGAAGTCGTGTGGTAAACGTAAGGGAGGAGAGTGTGCTGGATTATTTACGTACCTCAGGCCGTGCGAACAATAGAGAGGATACTATAGTTTGAGCAAAACGCCAAAGCCTCGCTTGTTACACACTTTTCTGGACACCCTGAACTTCCACACCTAGACACAGGAAACTACGGAGGGGAACACCTGGACACGGTGGACTTCCACATCTAACACCTAAATACAAGAAACTACGGAACGGAACACCTGGACACCCTGGACTTCCGCGTCCGACACCTGGGTACAGGAGACTACGGAGAGGAACACCTGGACACTCTGGACTTCCACATCTAACACCTAAATACAAGAAACTACGGAGCGGAACACCTGGACACCCTGGACTTCCGCGTCCAACACCTAGGTACAGGAGACTACGGAGAGGAATACCTGGACATCCCATATCCCTAAAAACTGTCACCTAAAATACGAGGACTATAACAAAGCACACACATACATATACCCATACGCACGCGCTCCACATGAATGCTATTAAAGACTGAATAATTCTATTCAATTGTGAAAGCAGCCTTATACTAACTGGAAATTCGGTGTGAACCGTAGCTTCATGTACAAAGTCTAATTATTGATTGTGCTGTGACTTGTAAATTACCAACACCATCCAGAATACAAATAGGTTAAGAAGGCAAAGCTGTCAGCGCCATCTGTCGTGTAAAAAAATGGATGGACATGCGAAAACGATGACGACGATGACGACGACGACGGACCTGAAACAAAATCATGTCGCTCGCCATATGAATACGGCCTGATCTCGTACACTAATCGTATTGAATTTGGTGGCAATCTATTCAGAACCCTCGATTCCTATAGTGAATGGATCAATAACTTCTTTTCACACATAGCCGTTCATAAAATATTTGAGGCGAAACACAGGTACAAGAGATGCTTCGAGTAAAGTCTCGGCGGCCCGTGCCCTGTACGGCGTGTTGCCTATACTTGGCGCGAGACTCGACGGAGTCTCTTGATATAAGTGCATTAGCATACGTTATCATCATGGTATATCCGACTGACTTACACGCACAGAGTGAACACTAAGCTTAAATCGGTGATCTTGTCTCACTTTCCTGTGGTCGTTCATGTTCATCTCCTACTTCAGTACTAATGTACCAATTCTCATCCCATCGCATCATGACTTGTGAAAAGTACTTGTGAACCTCAAAGTTTCTCTCATCCGTGCACCTTAATCTAAGGCTTATCTGTTGACTGAAATGCAAGAACCATTTTGGAAAATCATGAGCAGCGACTACTATAGTATATAGGAGCATGATGAAATTTGCTCATTGACTTTTCAGTGATAACCTAGGTACGATTAAACAAGGGCAATGCTCATATGTAATGGGGGTTAAGAGAGCTTCCACAATAGCGGCGCTACAATTTGGGTGGTTTCTACCTTGTAGGCCTAAACAGTTGACTAATTTTCAAAAAATTATGTAATAAAAATAATAATGCTGGATGAATGAAATTTGGCATATATAATATATATGTATTTAAGCTGTACAAAAAAATTTACAAAGTTTTTAAATCAATATTATGATCTTGAGAGCTAGTCAAATTAGGAGCGCTGTTTACCGTGGCAGTTTATGGTGGAAGTAATAATTCAGGTACAAATCAACTGAGATTAAAAAATTGAGCGGGATTATCATCAGGAAACATAAGCGCGTAGAATAGACTACGGTGGACTACTACGAATCTAAAGTCTGTAAATCTAATAGACTACTACGCAACAGTAAGTAAATTGACCTTCAAATTGCCTCGAGGAGCCCTTCTGACCCCCAACCTAAAGGCATATCTGAGCGTAGAATTTCACGCTCTTTCCGATTCCGGGATCAAAAATGGAGGTTCCTATTTGAAATCTGGAATTTGACCTTGAAATGACCTTGAAGGTTGCCGACAAGATCAAAATCAAGGTCACCGTTGAATTCCTTATTGAAAGTTACCTTAACAATAATCTTGACCTCCTTGAAAAATATCTTATCTGAGGAAATATTCTGCCGTCCTGGTACTTTTGGCGGACCCTGTATAATTAGATAATTACATATACCAAATTTCATTCATCCATGTTTATCAGTTTTTTGAAAATTAGTCAACTTTTTAAGCCTACTAAATGGAAACCTCCCTTAACACCTAACGGACGGGCCACGTAAACTTACGTTTTTCCATTTTGATTTCCTAAGATGGGCCACTTAGATTTACGTTTTTGCTTGAATTTTTATTAAGCTGCATTAGTTTTTCATTTTTAGACGCATTAGGTTTTTTTTTACTATTAGTTGCAGTACTATTAGTCTGTTGAAACTAGTGCGCATGTTTGATTTACAGATAGTATTTTTTAGTAACTTCGTAACCGTGAATATGGCATGCACAAAAGAGTTTTTTATGGAAGATGAGGAAATCTGTGGGGAAATTTATGCGAATAAGTCGATATAGAAAGTGATAATGAATCAGAGAAGTACGATGAAAAAAATTATATTTCTAGTAAGGACAGTGAAATTGTTGCTCCCGGGACAAAAATTGTGCGAACGTTACTATCTTCGGAAAGCGAATTTAAATGTAATGACGCACATATAGGTGAGTGGGCGAGACAAACTAATGTCTAATTAAATAATTTTGTAAAATTTTTATCAGAGATAGTATTGATTTAATGGAACTACAACGCTTTAAAACCATACATACATGTTTATTTAATTGTTGAATGCTCGGAAACTGAGAAAGGTAGAGAAAAAACAATTCGTTAAGTGTTAATATACAGTAGTGCGCAATTGAAGTGGAACACTTGAATTTTTGTGTATCTCTGCGAAACTATGACCGACTTAAAAAA
>JARQTH010000329.1:13019-33791 GCA_030142595.1 Trachelus iudaicus | reverse complement strand
TTTTTTTTAAGTCGGTCATAGTTTCGCAGAAATACACAAAAATTCAAGTGTTCCACTTCAATTGCGCACTACTGTATAGTGAAGCCCTGATATAGCCATGTTCAAGATATTAAAATTGCGACCTAAAAAACTTTAATACTACCACTCTTCGATTAGTTACCTTAATGAATATACATTTCATTTAATATACTATACATTTTTGAACATGCTACTTCATCATCGTAGTTTGATGCTGCTCCCATAGGAGTGCATTTTCCGAGATGTTACTTTTTCGTTCGGTTAGGTTCAGGATTTGATTAACAAGTTTAGTCGTTCTTTAATAAAGTAATAGAGGACACGTTAATCGTTAAGATGTGTGTCTACCTTTGCAGTACATGATACATTAAACTCCAGTCACATGACGTTATAGCAGTCTATGTATTTTTTGCTTGTGTCAATCATTAGTAGCAACGTTATTACCGTGCAAGGTGCATAATGCATCTGTTGAATGCACAAACATCCAAAACTAAAAAGTATACAACGTAGAACAGATTAATTACATGATAGCAAGACGAATGAAACTGGCGAGGTGGTAGACCCGTGCAATAATGCTGCACAGATCGAAGGTTCCTGTGCATCTGGTCGTTTGTGTAATAGTACTCAATCCCTTCAATGATTTCCAAACCTAACTCTGCTGAAACGAATAACGATGTGAATAATTTACGAACGTCAGAAAAAGTATCAGGTGAGAGAAGTTGAGTTTTCAGCTACCAATGATTTTTTAACCAGCTAAGTTAGCAGCAGTGAAGCTTCTGATATTGAACTTAACAAAAATTATGTGAGAAATGAAGTGAGACAATGGGCATAACGAGCAATGTATTATACTTCAAGCAAACTAAACATCCGTTTATTATTAAAAGTGTCCCTTGGAAGTAATGCAGCCCAATATGAAATTGAGGAAATGCATAATGGAAATAGTGATCAATAAGGAATAAATAAGGATTACCTGATTAGAGGTGCAATAATATTGCCTGGCAAGGGCTTGATAAAGTTTATTGAATCTGGCGTTCAAATGAAATGTATTACAAACCGAATGGGGCGCTACTCTGCTTCCTGATAGGCGCTCTGTTGGGTATTAAGGAAATTTTATTGGGCTCTAATTTACGCCCTATTTATATTTCTACTTGGGAACCTCGTGAAAATCGTTGCTTTTGATGTCTCAAGGCATACGAACCTCAGTCGTGGGTTTCAAGTGGCTATAAAGTATCTATGTCTGTTGGAAGCTTCTTAAAAAGCCATAAAGGTGCTCCCTACGGAAGGCTTTTCATCGGCGTTGAAAAATTGGCTGAGCTTCCTTTTTATCCAGCGAATGACGTTACTTAATCAAGGGATAAGGATTTAAGTAGCTGGGAAGGGGATCTTCAGTATACTATATATTGTTAATGGGGACATAATAGATTTGTTCACGTCACTTTTACACTGATTATGAGTTTCGATATATGTATATGCGATCAAGAAGCCAATTCTCATTCGAGTATAAACGTTTGATTTATTTAATTGGCTTCTTATGTGCGGTGCGATAACATTCAGTAAATCATTACCCGTCGTAGCTATCGACGAAAATAGTTTTAGCGTCATGGTATTATATTAGAAGGTTAATCATTTGTGTAATGGTTTATGCTTTTAATCAGAATCCGGTAAGGTGGGTTTAAATTAAACTACCAAACATCTTGTGATACAGTTCCTTAAAATGATTTTGTTGCTTGGGAAATAATATCGTAACGAATTTCGCTCTTCATTTCTTTCTGTTTTCGTTTGCAATTTGTGCGGGGAAAGTATATCCACTGACCCTAATAAACCATTTTCAAATCAACTCTTTCGACACTGTTGATCATTTTGTTAAATATATTAAATTGTAATAGCTCTCAAGCGCGTCTATTACCCGCATACCGTGGGTGTTAAGTTTAATCCAATTTTGAGGTGAAGTTAAAACCACTAATGCTGAACTGTGGGTCTTTTGGTCTAGCTTGCTAATGGCAGTTTGCATTGAGTACCAGGAACGTTAATTCGGAAGTTGAAAGGAAATAGTGGTCTACGATAGTTCAATTTCAAAAAATATTGTTCATGTATCCTGTGATGATCATTTTAGGGAATCGGTCAGGGCATCAGGGATATGATGCCCGTATTTCACAATTGAAAATGTGCAAACTACCAAAAGATATCAAACGTTACGATACTGATTCACGTACCCGTATGCTAGGGAAAAAAGTTCACTAGGCATCTACTGAATTCATGGATAATTAACGAAATACCTAAAGTAGGATATGGTAATTGAGATAACCAATTCTCTAATTTGTCACGATATTGCAATATATGGAACCGTACAATGATCAGGAATTGGAAAGGCGACGCATAAAGATACAATAGAACGGAGGTTTGGTGTACTTTGAGAACGGAAAATTGGCAAAATAATGCTTTGAAAGCCATTCACTGTTGTTCACTCGCTTCTAATACCCACAGAAACGGTCTGTTCTAGATTTAGCTTCCTATTGTAAAATGGTATATGCATACCATCTCGTTAATAAGATCGGAATATGTTACGGAAGGATGTTATATAAGCAACCCGATTCCATTCATACAATCTAAAAAAATGTTCTGAAAAAAAACAATTACTAAATTATTGCGACTCCAAAAATTGTTCAAGAGTCTACCTGCTGGGAGACATTCGGAGAGGAGGTCGAGGTTATCAGGAAGAACATCAGAACATAGTATAGTCGGAGTAATATTCCCAACATTATAACCTTGCTATCACAGTGTTGTAACGATACAAATCTAACTAACTCAGCCATTAATGACATGAATTAGCGAACAAATATTTCGATTTTGGAGCCGCCGTTCGTGTGAATATTTATACTAAAGAATTTGTTTTACTAGTATACTTATGACAAAAATATAAAATCATATAGATATATGTATTACAATGTTAACAAGTGCCAATTGTAAAGTTCAACCACATCTACATATATAAATAAAAATATACCATTTTTCGATACAAAAGCTGGGTTCCAAACCTTCATCCGAGAGGTATATACTCGACACCCGTAAATTCTCCGATTTCCGGTAGCTGTCTAAACGATTCACAATCATAACACGCCTGAAGCGGTAACCAATGGGACAAAATCAATGCGTGTAACGTTAGCAGATCAACTTCCAAAAGATCACAAATAAATTGGAGTTCTTTTCGGATGCTAATTCTATAGTTTTTTATGCATTTTCGTAATATGTATCGCGATTTCATCCAAAAATGCCAAGATTGAAAAAATGATCTGCTAACATCCCGTACCAGATCATTATTTCAAAGATCATTGGATTTTATAGACTTTGACGAGGTTTAGAGTTCTATATAATAGACATCAACAATTCAGGTCTTAGAACTGCACAAAAAATATTTTCAACCTTTTCCGAATATGTACAAAACGGGTATAGTGACTTAGGCCATTACATCTGCTCGTGTACAAGCACAAGTTCTGGGCTTCTTTCGGATCCTAAATTACAGTAATAATGCTCTTTCATAAATATAAGAAGAGTTCTAGCCTCTAACAAGTTTTAAATATTTATTAAATATTGTTATCGACAATTCAATTCGTGACTGATCTTGAATAGGCACGAGTTCTGGGCGCCTTTCGTATCGTATGTATATACGTATGCACGTATGTATGTGTTATGGCTGCACACAGGTCTTGAGGAGGATGTAATCAAATTGGCCTCATTTCCTGCGTTGTTATGCCCGGGTGATACGTACTGCCCTCGTCTGATGATTTGGGAACCATAACTACCACGTAGATTATACATATAGGACACGTGTAAAGAAAAATGTTATTCCTGCCAGGAAAATAAATCAAAATTCATATAAATGAAGTGGTTCCAACGCCACCTGAAAATCTCCTAAACTTGTCGGGCGACCTGACGTAGTTCAAATATACTTAATTTAACGTTTTTGTGTTGCAAAATCGAAATGCCATGGCACAATACTATAAACTTGTATATATGAATTCTTATCTTAATTGATATCGAGTAAAGCTTATTCTCCCTGAATACGAATAAATAATTCAAAAATCCATATTATATTTTGCTCTTTAGGTTATGAACGGATTTCATATTTTTAAAATTATTCTATATAAAATCAATTAGCGTTCAATGAAAGTAATGTATCTTTTCATGCTAAAATATCGTTTAAGATTCCTCTGGACCCTGACTGGCAATCTTGAATCATGACGTCACAACGAAAAAATGTATTTTTTATCTTTCATAGAAACGATAAACTTTCCACGACTTACTTTGAATGAACTTGCTTTCTCGCATGCGTTGGGTATCATCTATACTCCGTTTAACTACCCTAAATATACAGGATGAATCACGAATCGTAATCAGTAGAGATTACTTTGTTATTAGCAGTCCGATCGATAATTCAAGGAAACCTTGAAAAAACATTGAAAAAAAGAGTTGACCGGTAATTTTTCACTATCACGTTGAAGCTCTCTTGAAATCATGCAAAAGCTGCTAAAAACATTTTCAATCGGACTGCTAATAATAAAGTAATCTCTACTGATCACGATTCGTGATTCACCCTGTATATGTAACCTTAAAAATATAAGGAAAAAATAAGTCATATTTCCGTATCTCACATCTCTTATGCGTCTTAGACATACTTACTAGGCTTCCACGCTAACCATATTTTTAGTACAATAACAGAGTATAGATTTCGGCGGACAGACGTAAAATATATCCCCTAAAAAAACCTGTGTAAAAAACTACGCCATGTACAAAAGTGCTGTGAATTTCTCTAACAAAAAGTATTGAAATCATATTATTAAAGCCAAGTACATAAGTTACTACATGTTTACCTATTGTATAATCTAGCACTGGCCCATCATTTTATAACGTTTTCGCTGTTCTTTTACATTACTACTGCTTCCCGCAGTTGATTAGGATTTAATGGTCATTTAATAATTTATGTAGCTCATGCATGAAAAGCGCTACTTTTCGTGCCTCCAGTGTGGCCTAAGTGGCGCTTTGTAACTAAGGATGCGATAAAAATGCTGCGCATGCGCAAATTGGCCCAATTTTACTTTATCGCACTAGTGCTATCTTCTCGCACTAGTCCGATAAAGTAAACATTCTTCTCGCGCTGGCATGAGACGCATTCACTTTGGAGACCTTCCTTCCTTTCCTTATGGATGCCTCCTCCAATAGGGAGATGTGCCAGTCACTTTGGAGCCAGAAAAAGTAGCATTTTTCATGCATGCGTTACGGAAAATATTATGCGACACTGGCGCAATAAAGTTCACTTTCTCGCACTCGTATGGCAAAGTGCTATTATAAAACTTTAGGTGATTTCTTATCGAGTACTATACTTGGCGGGTCCGTGCATTTCTTGATATAAATTTGCGTTCATTATGCCAGTCATCAAATTCAAAGCCAGTGCCAACCTTCTATATAGAGCATATTAACAATAACTCGTCAAAAATAATCACGGTAAAACCTTAATAAGAATCATATAGTATTAGAATACTGTTAGTGCATTAAAAGTAAGTACTTTGGAATTCCTAGCACGGACCCGCCAAGTAGTACTCGATAAGGAATCACCTAAAGCTTTATAAATAATTAAATGACCATTAAATCATAATCAACTACGAGAAGCAGTAGTAATGCAAAAGAGCAGTGAAAACGTTATAGGAAATTTTGAAAATGTAATTAATATAATAAGCCAGTGCTAGATCATACAATAGGCAAACACACAGTGACTTATGTACTTGGCCTAAGTAATATGATTTCAATACTTTTTCTTAGAGGAATACACAGCACTCCTGTACTTGGCGTAGTTTTTTATACGTAAGTGTTTTTCTGGGGGGATATCAAAAGTTTTTGTTGCTCAACGGGATATAGAAGCTCTAAGCACTGAAATCTAAATTTTTTTAGCCTATAATGTAAATTCATTATGATGTCGATAATCGGAAAAATATATTGCGTTGTCGAAAATGTTTAACCCATTCGAGACCGATTGCACACCATGTGTGCAATGGATTTCCGAGGCTATAAGACAGCCTGCACACCGTGTGTGCAATAACAGTAATGTGCAATTATCAGTTATTCTGAGTAAACTAGTCGTCGAAATAAGATTTTTCTGGAACTAATGAAATCTGTAAAGTATAGAAAAACAAAATTTGGCATTGGGTTTCTTGCGTACCAAAAAAAAAAAAAAACATGACGACGCGTAACATTCAGTCTTACAGAAAAATTCTCAAGCGATCGCTGCTGGGGACTGTGTTCGTAAAATATCGCCGTCTGGAATGGGTTAATGGCATATAAATTTAATTTGTAAGTCCATTCCTTTAGAAATGCATAAAGATATACACTACCGGTCAAAAGTTTAAGTGCTCTTGCTTTATTTTTGAATTCTGCTGTTATACGAGCAAAAGGCGAATATTTCGAAGAATCGAAAATATGAATAAATACTTGCGGACCTTTTTGTAAGTCGACATATTTTGTGTACACAATGATTAATATTTCATAAATAATAATAAATAACAATAAATAAAGAAAACCATGGTTTTTTGAACATTTCATTAACCTGGTGAACCTAAACTTTTGACCGGTAGTGTATACAAATTGTTAAAGAAAATGTAATATTGAATGCATATAAGCGTCGTTCATGGTGTCCAGCTTGTTGAAGCCGTGTGGTAAACGTAAGAGAGGAGAGTGTGCTGGATTATGTACATACCTAGGCCGTGCGAATAATAGAGAGGATACTATAGTTTGAGCGAAACGCCAAAGCATCGCTTGTTGTACACTTTTCTGGACACCCTGAACTTCCACGCCCGACACCTAGATACAGGAAACTACGAAGCGGAACACCTGGACACCCTGAACTTCCACGCCCGAAACTTAGATACAGGAAACTACAGAGTGGAACACCTGAACACCGTGAACTTCCACGCCCGACACCTTGATGCAAAAAACTACGTAGAGGAACACTTGAACATCCTGAACTTCCACGCCCGACACCTAGATGCAAGAAACTATGAAGCGGAACACCTGGACACTCTGGACTTTCACGCCCGATATCTAGCTACAGGAAACTGCGGAGAGGAACACCTAGACATCCTATATCTCTAAAATAATGTCACCTAAAATACGAGGAATTATGTATAAGCACACACATACGTACACCCATACACACACGCTCTACATGAATGCTATTAAAGCCTGAATAATTCTATACTATTGTGAAAGCAGCCTTAGCCATTTCTAGTACTGGAAATTCGGTGTGAACTGTAGCTTCACGTACAAAGTGTATTTGATTGTATTATGTATTACTAGATTACCAACACCATCCAGAGTACAAATAGCTAAAGAAGGCAAAGCAGTCAGCGCCATCTGTCGTTTAGAAAAGTAGATGGACGTGCGAAGCGACGACGACGACGACGGAACTGAAATAAAATCATCTCGCTCGCCATCTCAATACGCCCTGATCTCATACTCTAATCGTATTGAACTTGGTGGCAATAAATTCAGAACCCTCAGTCCCTATAGTGAATGTGTCAATAACTTTCTCTGATATATAGCGGTTCATAAGGTATTTCGTTCCGAACACAGGTATACAGGGTGTTTTTTATCTTGAGACATCGAAAAATCTCACGAAATACGCATCCTACGAAAAAAATATTCGTAATAAAAACTTTTTATTTTCGAGAGGGAAAAGCGACTTTGCAGAAATTCACCCCAAAACCCACCCCCTGGGGGCAGGAGGCGGGTAACTTTAAAAATTCAAATAGGTAAATGATACGTGTTAAATGTATCCAGGAGGACCATTCAATTGTAATCAATTCAATTTTAGACATTACCTTTAGGCACTTGATTGTGGATTCATCTAAAGAATCGCGTTTATGAAGAAGTGCCAATAACTCGTGATAATATGATCGAGCGAATCAGATCTGCTTGCGGATAAATAACACCAGACACACTTCGCAATTGTGTTGAATCTTTCGAAGCTCGAATTAAAAAGTGCATCGAAGTGAGAGAAAACCAGTTTGAGCACTTATTGTAAAACGCTAATCGAAAACAATCACCCCGATGGTGAGAGGCAAGGGGACTCACCGAAATCCAGCACCCCGAAGGGAATAGGCCACTACTACGTCTACACTGTTATTCCTGGGTAGAGCTAAAAGTAGTGCCTACAATTGAATTGATTACAATTGAATGGTCCTCCTAAATACATTCACGTCTCATTTACCTTTCGTTTGGAAGCGTTCTACTTGAAATAATCAACAATTTCATTTTTCGCCATTGCAGCGCCATCTGTCGCGAATCGAACAAAAATTTTCAAACAAAACTCACGTATTTTTTAATGGAGAATCTGAATCTGTGAAAAAAATAGGGATTCCTATTTGAAATTTCAAAGTTACCCTCCTCCTGCCCCAGGGGATGGGGTTTGGGATAAATTTTTGTAAAGTCGCTTTTCCCCTCAAAAATAAAAAGTTTTTATTTAGGACATTTTTCTCGTAGGATGCGTATTTCTTGAGATATTTCGATGTCTCAACATAAAAAGCACCCTGTATAAGAGTTGATTGGGGTAAACAGTCTCTCTGTACAGCCGCTTGCCTGTCGTGGCGCGAGACTCGACCGAGTCTCTTGATTGTATTACAGTTTCACGATTGAAATATGTAAGATGGCTAGAAAAGGTGAAAAATACGATTCCCACTAATATTCCATATTATTTTCTACACATAGAGATATCAGTACATTCCGCTAGATGTTCCACGATAATTTTAATACCCATCCAGGGTCGAATGTGAATTTTTAAGCTTGCACCGATTTCAAGAAGAGCACTTCTGTGTTCTGGGCACAGTCCAATCCACTAGAAATCATCAACTACGGTAGCAACATACTTTATTATTATAACTCATATGCTATTATCTACATATTCATATTTATTTGGAATCAAATAACTGAACAGTCAGCCAGTATGGCTATTGCCCATACTTTTGTCTTTATGAAACGGGCTGTGGTTCTTAACATTATCGACCGAGATTGGTATGTTTCCAAATTTCCCACATGATAGCGCGCATTACATATTTTAACATCTGATCTGGGTCCGGAGTAGCCTTAAGGAGGTACGAATGTTTCCTTTATATAATAGTTTTATCTATTCGTGAATAAACAGCATAATGCTATTCTCAGAGATACTTGCTACATAATCATCATTGAACCAAGTTGAAGATCGGAGACGTAAAAGTTGAAAAAATAATTCTAACTATCTTAATTATAAGAACTGTGGTAGTCATTTTTAAAGTACAATAATTATCGTATACATATTCCTTGAATTTAAATCGTTCAGAAGCCTCAATTTATGACGTCAAATGAACGCATCAAGTATATCTGTATTGTACTATTTAGGTTATTTTCATTGCGTATATGTTAGAAACGGGACGACCGATCATTTAGAAATTTTGCCCGCACAAAGATTATGTACCTGCCAAGAACATAACAAAATTTCAGATCGGTTAGCTGGATTTGTTTTGATAGTCGTATTTCTTTAAGTGAATCTATGTTTATTATTATTATTTTTTTATGTAAGGAATATAAATATATCTTCCACCCTTTTCTTGCCGACTCTGGAGCATCGCAGTCATAACATTGCGAGCTGGAATTCTCGATTAGTGAAACGCGGAGGATTGAAAAATTGAATATTTCAGTCAAATTAAATCAAATCATTATTTCTAACAACTTTAATTTTTATTTTGAAAAAATATGTAAAACAATCTACGTTGCATTATTAAATTTCCAAAAAATTGCACTTTTCAGAATACGATTTTCATTGTGATTTCTCATTAATTGTAATATTTCTCATTCGATGACATTACGCCAGAGTCATTTTAAATGTGCATTTTCAGGAAGTTTCAATATAATGTTCGTACAACTTTTAAATCGTTATTATGGTTATTTCTGGGGGCTCTGCCCCCCCCCCCCAAAGCCCTCACCGGGGGCTTTGCACCCGGACCTCGACCAGGGCTCCGCCCTGAACCCGGTGGGGACTTTGTCCTCTGCACCTCTACCGGGGACATTGCCTCCTGAACCCCTTTCCACCTCTGTGAACGCGTTGCCCGAGTTACCAAATTAATCCGCTAGTTTGTACCGGCCTAAGAATCACCCACAACGGGGAAACTCGCGTTTGCTCCGCTGTTGAAAAAAATTGTATGTGAACCTCGAGAAAAAACGGGCATTTGCGCTCGTTTTCACGGAAACGCCCGTTTTCACTTTCGGTGCACAATATACTGTTTTTCTTTTATTATTTCATTGTGTAACTATAATCGACTTAGTTAATCTAATACATCGTAGTGTTGTAGGATATCTTCATATATTGATGTATAAACGTGAGTGCCCACTATTGCGCAGTAGTTGTTGGAAGAACTTATGTTGGTTTTTTTATATTTGACAATTGCAAATAATAGATTGTTACATGTTCTTTTTTAACATAGCTATACCATTGAAAAATTATTAAATTGGCCACAACACATTGAAAATTGGAATTCTTTCTATTTTTATCTTAAAAAACACGTTTCATAATTTCTTTATTTTCTCCTCTCTCAATAATTCAATTTTTACGACAGATTTTCTTGGCTTACTTTTTTTGTAGTTTGCTCCTTTAGTCTTTAAAACCTGATCGGTTTTTTGCCGTAGGTTGATCCAAATAATAAAAAAAAATAATAACACGATCTGTTGCATTTCACTATTTTTCTGATCTATGAAAATCTTCTAATCGGTGCTGCATTTTCGTAAGACCTCAGAAAGGTTTCTAAACTAGATGAATGTTTTCTATATAATCTGTGGTTTTCAAATACATCTGGTTTTCTCAAGTTGGATAACCAGAGCGTAAACAGCGTGGAAGAGAAATGGGTAGTTAATGATATATATGATATAATAAATAAAATCAATGGGTCCCGTTGTGCAATTTGTATGTTTAAAATAGGATTGTGCAGGTTCAAGGTTAATGTGGTCCTAATGATTATTTGTCAAAGATTAGAATTTTTTAAATTTTGTGTCAAATGCTGTGCAATATTGAAACTATAAGTTTTGTTGGCGAATTGCAAATGCGCGCATTCTGCCTTTGTAACTTTTAATGTAATTTCGTACGAGGAGTGAACTTCGTTAAGGAAGGGCACGAAAGGGGAGAATTCGAAGCGCTTTAATGTAAAACTTTCCATCGACCTTTGATGATCCCTACTTTGATGAAATTACGTTTCAGAAAGTGGTGCATCCCGTGACATTTTCCGATGAGTACGATGGAGAATCAAGATGATAAAGGAGAGTCTACGTCGGGATAGAATAATTGGTGAAGTGAATCAAGACATTCAGTACGGATTAGTCAATGTCAAACTGAAATGCGAAGCTACGCAATCCGTAAACCTCAAAGAAACGTCATCTTATGTCGATTTTGCTGAGTGATTTTGGGCGCGATTATTCAAACGAGAAGGTTCAAGTATTCGCGAAATGAAGCCAATTTATCTATTCGTAATTAGCTCGGCTTTAGGGCTTGTAGCGTACGGGTTTGGAATATCTCAGGGAAGCACAGTGATGCGTGCCGGAAGTGGTATAAAGATTGGTACCAACGAACGTGGTACGGGTTCGCGAGGTTCTCGGACTGGAACTATTAGAGGAAATTCAGGAGTGCGGATTGGGGAGGGTAGAACTCACAATTCTACCAGGCAGAGAATTATTCCATCAACCCCAGTTCCACCGCCACCTCAACTATTCACTCACGCTCCGGCAGCAGTCCACAGTGATAGTCAGAACATCACCTACCTCAAGGTGAGTTAGTTTGATCATTCCTTATATCACAAAGTGTTTAATTTCTAAATCAAGTTCATCGTTGCTACATTCACGTTTTTCGAATGTCAAAATTCACTAACTTTTCTCCTAATTCAGTGACTGAAAAATAAAATCTGAATCTGTGAGCTCCCTGGAATGCAAATTTCTTCTTTACTTTTCATATATGCATATGTTGGAAATCTTCGCAGCGACTTTTATCATATTTATTCCGTTCCCACGCGGAACAGTTTCAACTACTATTTCATTTGTGATAGAACTTCTCACTTCTATTGGTTAATAATCCAACAAAAGTCTCAGGCCAAACGGCATCCTTATATCAATTGTTTAGACGTTTCAAAACAAATCCAGACTTTCATGAGAATCGATTTCTGTAACAGGTGGGTATGATGGTTCCCTATAAGTCCTTTGGCGTGAGAGAATACACAAAAGCAGTGACCACAGCGTTGAACAATCTTCAAAAGAGTACAAGAGGCCCTAGACTGGGATTGTTTCAGCGTTATGACATCCATGTGCGCATCGATATGATGGAGCTCACTCCAAGTCCAACGGGTAAGTCAACGGTCCATTGTTTCATTTGATCGCTATTGCAAAAAGGGATGCCTATATATGTGTGTGTGTGTGCGCTGGCACAAATATCTATATCACAAATTCAGGATAGAATTTTAACCAATGAGGTTAATATCTACATGTGAAATTAAGTATTGGATGAAGACAAAACAACTGTTACATTCAAAAATAATATTCGATTTCAATCATCACACATGCGAAGCTAATTTTTTTTGCAGTAATGAAAATACCAGATGCTATCGCATATTTGATGTGATCCTGCCTTACGGTAAACTTTTTTCTCTGGTCATTTAATTAATTAACACACGTTTTAATAGAGTTATAACCGTTTGAGAATCTCGAAGTATTGGAAAACTATTATAGTCTATAAAATATCCTGATATCGACGTTAATTATTTATTGGCTTATTGGAAAACTTATGTTGTGTCATAAATTATACTAATTTTTTTTACACATACTGTAATATGGTGTCCCGGGTCATGTTTAATATGCGGGGCAAGAGGAAAGACAATCATTTTCCCTCTCTGAAAGGACGCAGGCTGGGGTCATATAAGGCGCTCTTACTCAGTAGAAATGGAGCCGGCGATTGAGGTCGCAGGTCAGATCGGCAATAATACCCCACTTCGATGACGGGTTTAATTGTTCTATCCGACGACCGAAGTTGCTGAGGAAGCATGGTTTTATCCACAGTGTGACGCTAATGAGTAGAGCGTTGAGAAGTTAGTTTCTCACAAAATTCCGAGGCCAGCCTCATGCGGAAACAGATGTTTAATACAGATTAATAATTTATTTATGACAACTTCAAAAGTCTCGAACCTCATTCGGAAATTTTAACTTAAAATTTTCGCAACAGTTCAGTAGATTAGAATTTGAAATGTGTAATAAGATGACTAGGACTCTTGTGTTCCTTGATCTTTTTTTTGTGGCTTTGAGAATGAGTTGCATGTACAATTATTCCTTGGATTGAAATTATTTGGACATTTCCTATTAAAGGCAAAACTGAAGTCAAATCGAAATTCAGTCGGAGATGTTAACAAAATATCCAAAATACTGTATATTTCACGATTATTTTCTTACTATGGACCCTGGAATATGTTGCCATTTTTTGTCAGCCGCAATAAGGAAATTGGGTCATGTTGTGGAGAAGTATAAAAAACTCGAGAAAAGGATCAAATATCTGCGAAATGATTCGATGTATAGAACATTTTTGCAGGAAAGACTCTATAGTTTGAATATTATGAATAGAGTAAAACAATAATAACTGGGATTGATCTATGTAGTAAAAGGTTGTAAGTTATTTAATAAACCGTTTGGATCATTCAGCTTCCTCATCTTGACTGCTGCGAAAAAAATGCTGATAGGCATAGTAATAGCAGCTGACGCTTTGTTTATATTTTCCTCGAAGTATATACAGGGTGTTCCTGACCCGGTAGGTATGGCGGTGTTCGGGAGGCTTCACTGAACACGAATATGACCTTCGTTTTGTCCGGAAGCTCTTATTTTTTAAATGGGAGCAGGTCAAAGTTGACTATTCAGAGCGAAGCATCAACAGAAACGTAGGCTCCTACGAACTCTGAGTTTTCTTCCCTCGCTTTTGTTTCTCAGTGGCTATGGGCAGACTGAAACCAGGCGAAGCCATGCCTATTAGGTGTCACTCGATGAGAACAGTCATGCACTAACTGAAGACTGCAATATCTTATGATAATGTAGGAAATAATAAAGATAGGCCTAATAGGCAGTTTTTCCGTGTACATAGCTGATGGTAAAGACGACTGGGGTGACGTGATCACCTCGAGCGAGTAATGCCGAGTTCACAAAGCCATTCTATTAATTCGGTCTTTGTCAACGGAAGAATTCGATACCGTTCTAGGTGGTATTTTAGCTTAGACGGCAATTTTTATTTGATTTTATTTAACCCGTGAATAATATGAGTCGAACCGACTTTATTCCATGTACAATATCTCGTAAAGGTCATTTTTGAGTAAATTAACTGAACGTACTCTTGAACAAGCTGTATATGTATAATTCACCATGATTAAATACATCTTTTCGTAGACCAGTATAGCAGTGTTGCTGAATAAATAAGAGATCTTACAGGCAGAATTTTGAAGTCAATATTGGGTTTAACAAGAGTGCGTAAATACAGATTTAGACCTGAACAGCCGAAAACGATTTAAAATGGGTCTAATATTTCTGTCTTGAAAATAGGACCTTGAGGTTCAAAATGAAGTAAGCTAAGACCACTTTCAACGTGAAATCGTAATTTTTGGGCCTAACCAGCATTTCGAGGTCATATGGTGTTAACTTATTCGAATTTCCCAATCCCATAATCTTAATATCGACCTCAATGACCTCCTTTACAATTACTAGGTTGAAATCGGAGCTTAATTTTCGACTTGGGAATGCGAACTGTTGCCAACGTTGTGTCTCCTCGGCAAACCAACAGAATTTATCGACCCAGTACCTGTTTCTATCCCAGTAGGTAAGACCCGTATCTATAGTCAATATTTCGTTTTAAGAATGGTCTTAATTAACCCTAATGGTCTACTTCTCTGGGCATTATATGAAGGTCTACGCGGGATATTTGAAGACCTCATGCTACTTTTGGCTCCCAGTTTGCTGCTAATCATTTGTTTTTGAGTAATTATTATATAAATCTAAACGCCAAAGTCTAAATAAGTTGTTTATCATGAAATAAATGAAAATTTTGTTGTCCTTTCCAAGTAGAACATTGTAGCAATAAGTAAGTAGGTGAGATATGTCATGTGATAAAATTCCTTCTTTTTAAAATTCGCTGCTATTTCTGGTAGCCCGCATGGAACAGTTAGGATTACGGGGTACCGTAATAACTTCTCCAGGATGATTCACACGGACAAGGACTCAAAGCGATGAAATTCCACACCCAAAAATCAAAGCACAGAAAATACCTTCACTAAACGTATTTTGATTGAATTGAAGACTTCCGATGAAATCTCGGTTCCTGGGGAGCCGAATATTTCGGTTATTCTCTCGAAGATCAATAAAATAAAAGTAAATGTAAATACTGACAGGCTGGTGGAGGTCTCATGGCCTTTAGCGATCGTGATGTAGCTCTTACCTTATGGAAAAGATACTATTGAACTCGGAATGGTTATTATTTATTATTAAGATTCAATATTAACTATTCATCACCAACAGCTACGAAATTCAATAGTAGTTATCAGTGGTGTGTAACAGTAACTACTAAGAGATTATTATTCACAGTAGTTACTACTGAACGTCATTAGTAATTATTATTAATGGTCAACAGTAACTACTCGGAACATTTTTATTAACAACAGTAAAATAGCATTATTCAGACAGTTATTATGCGGCGCAATCATAATATTAAATTTTAATAATGATTACTTTTAGAAAAAAAACAAAGGATTTGGATGTATTTATCATTTGGCTTAAACTAATTTGGGCCTTTAAGGAGGAATGAAACAAGCTATTTGAATGGTTACTTTGTCACACGAAAGTGTTCGAAATCCAATCTCTTGGTGCTGTTAATATTTTTTATATTTCATGAAAACATCGAAACTCGTTGATCTCTGTATCGGTGTCAATGAAAAAATATAAATTATGCCGAGTCTTTCACGTTGTACCTCACCAGGCTAGATGATCTTGTTGTGAGCGCAAGTCACGAACTTCCTCAAAGGAAGTAATTAGGGTTGCAGAGAATGCCAAGAATATGAAAGTCCAAACGAAAGGGCATACAATAGATAAATATAGTTATACGTATGTATCTCCATTTAAGGAAGTATTCTCCGGTGTTGCGTCAAAAAAATTCCGTTTACATTTTATTTTGTTATGATCCTTTTAGATTAGATACGTGGAAGAATTTCTTTGAAGAGTTAAAAAACATGGGAGTTATGAAGGCTGGTAGCCAACTGTGTGCCAGTCTAAAAATTACACGGAGTCTTTTAAAACGCGTTTTTTCATCAAACCTACGGTTTTCGAACTGGTTCCCACGACATCTGATAAACTAATACACTGATTCAAATTCTGAAAAAATTCACTGATAAAAAATTATTCGATTCTTATAAAAATATTTTATAGTCCATAAATAGAATTTTACCTAACTAGTATTAATGAGTATAAGACACGAGTGTGAAGTTTGATACACGAGTCGTTAAGCGAGTGCAGCAATCACACGAGTCATACTCATTCGTACTAGTAACTAGATACAAAAATATAATAAATAATATTTTAAGGTGCTCTGTGGCGACACATAGCGGGGTATTCTCTAGGAATTTGTTACACAATATTTATATTCTTTTTAGCAAATTAAAGTTTAAAGAATTAGTGAAAACTCAAAAGAAATATTTTCAAATCACTATTCTTCACGTTGTTTTATTTAAATAATTTTGGCACAGACTATAGTGACAACCTTCGTGATTATAAATATATATATTTTTTTCATTCCTGATCAAAATAAAACTCATGCTCGTTGGAATCATCAGCTTAAAAAATTAGGCACGATCAGAATCTGAGTGCTTTAATTCCTAAATTATTAATTTTTTTCCGCTAAATTTTCTAACTAACATGTTAAAAAGTCAATAAATACATGCTAAAAACATTCAAGTTGTAGGTTTTTTTTTCTATAAAAATTACCTATTTTGGAGACCTTCTCAAGGTATTACTACGGACCGAAAAGTTCCAAAAGTTGACCCACTCTCTCTATTTTTAACTTATTACAATCGTAAAAAAATTGATTCAACATTATGTATTGATGCATGTATGATTATTTCAAATGACTAATATTATATTTAAGAACGATAAAAGTAATTTTTTCATTGTAAGATTTGAACAATCCAGCGTCAACTTTTGAACTGGTACAGTTCACTCACACACGCCCATCCCTGCATCGATAGGCGCACACTAACGTACATTGCGCGGAGAAGACCACGGCAACGCCGCAGCGTCAGGTTATGTTGGTCAGTTATATATATACACCGCACATAGTCTCAGAGCGGATGTAGTGGTCTACACGTAGATGCATCCGGCACGGTCTGACAGTGGATGTGGTAGTATATACGTATATACACCGAACAGTCCCAAGCGCAATGTTGCCGTAACGCTCTCTTCTCAGCCGTCGTACGAGAGATTTTGTCATAAATATCGAACTTCTTTCATGTACATCAATAAATCCTATGAGTAAAAAGTTCTGACTAAAAATCTAAAAAATTTCTAATTTTTTCCTTTACCTCATACTAGTTTTTCATCGGAATTACGCGGACGAGTCAAATGCAATAAAAAAAACAATGCGCGTTTTATCGGCCAGGTATAGGGAATACATGTTACGAGTCCTGACTTTAACTCGGAAATGCTCGGAAATGGATGAGTGAATCGTGTTAAAAATTTGTAGAGATATGTACTGCTATACAAATTAGATGTAAAAAAAATTTCAGCTCGATTACGCGGTTTTCAGTTTACCAGTAATACCTTAATGGAAAAGGCCAGGTAGTTTGTTCTTTCGAATTGGTACTCGCTTTAAATGTTTTTCTTCGAGTTAGTAAATCCGGCGGTTGGTCGTTCCTATCAATGGCCGATCGAGTGTTCAATCGAGGATGATCCGAACTTTAAAAGGATTTATTCCCAGATCTGAGTTACAATTAGTAAGAATGGGCACGGATCAAAAAAAAAAGAAAGCACATGATTTCTTCAGGTTCATTCCCTGCCGGGCTGACTAACGGGGGTGGGGTTGCTAAAAAAACTGCCGTCTTATGTGAATGCATTCCGGTAACTATTAGATTCGTTTGTGCGCCTTCTAGACTGCTGCGAATACTTTTTTATGTCGGTAGCCTTCATGGATCCCAATGCTTTTTCCTTTTTTTCCCGATTCGACTTAAGTGTCATTTATACGCGGCTTGTGTAAAAGTTTACTCTGTATCTATGCATAGACGTCAATTGCTAGATTAAACAAACTATAATCGTGTTATCTTATTCCCTCTTACAACCTTGATAATCAACATAGACTGCAAATCCTAAATAGATAGAGATGGAACTATCAAATTGTACACCGTTTTTCTCGTTGACGACGTTTTCTCGGACGTTGATTATCCTATATTAGCCGTATCAGATTTTTCTATTTGTACTCGAGTCTTAAATTAAATTTTAGTTTGAACGTACATTTTCCGAAGATAACTCTCAAGGCTTCAAATTTTATTTTGAGATATAATCTGATTTGTAAAATAAAGTCTACGTTGAGCCTCAATTTGGTACAAAGGCACGTTCCCTTCAGAAGAGTCAAAATTATGTAAATTCCAGCATTCCCATCCCTTTAATTTTGGTCCTATTTCGATAATCAAACATGCTTGAGTTCGAAAATAGTCTTTTAATATTTTTCAGCACTTGGAGGCTTTCGTCACAGTTCTGAGCTCGAGCGCTCCTTTTAGTTTGGACTTTCTAATTCTTGTGTAGCACTTGAAATAATTAAAGGAAAATTCTTCTTTTGGGTTGTAAACCAGGACAGCAAAGAATCCTAGGTTTTTGAAGGCTAAACGAAAATTTATTAACCGTATGTAAAATTTCCATGTAGGACTATTGATCAGTTGAACGTAAGTTGACAGGATTTATCGAGACTTACCGAATTTCCATCGTTTGGATATATTCTCAAAACCCTACTTCTCGATTTTTTATGCTGCTTCATTGTTCTCCAACTTCTTTCAATATCTTGGTGGACCTGACTTCCTCGTTTGCACGTCGCTATACGAAGAGAAAAATATAGTAATGATCCCCAGATTCGTATAGTAATTGAAGAAGAAAGTCAGAAAATGACGTTTATCGCCAAACGCATTTACAATGTTACTGTGCATAGCTCGTTGTACCATTTACGATGTATCTAGAGTATTTCTAAACTTGGTGCACACAAATGTTCGAAATTCTCTCCAGACCCATATACAATGAATCAAGTTACCTTGTCCTATTGCTAGACGACTCAAAGTCTATGGCCAGGTGGTTGCACAAACTTCATAATTCTTTGTCATATGTGATACAGACAGGATATGGCTCTACAGTAGATTGAAATTTGCTTCAATTCCAGAGGTACCTCTGTGGTACATAGGTATGGTTAAGAGGTAGCAGTGTGCGAATTCTGCTGTACTCAGTATAGTGTCGCAAACTCAGTGGTTCGCTATTGAGCTTCAATTGTTTCTCGATGTTTCCCAGACGTTTTAGCTTGCGTTCCTAGTCAGTACAGGTTTGTGATTTTCGGTCAATACGTAACTTTCGAAGAAACGGATAAAAATGCGTCAGTCGTTCGAACGTGTGTCGACAATGAACGTCCTCGCGGCCCGCCTTCTCAATTTCCAATATACTGTTGTACTGTAATTTAATGCAACGGAAAACTCATATAAAACTGAAACAAATATTTATTATATAGTAAACAACATATTTTCTAAAGTTCTTAATAGTCCAGTAAGTATGGTTGCAGTTTATAAACTCCAGTTTACAAAATAAGTGATCTATAAACATTCCAAATTTCACTCAGCCTTTAACCAAGCACTAATGCCAAACCCAACCTGAGCCACACTAGATGTGGTCCATGCTTGCTTCAGGCTTTGTCGATTTCTTCATTCCTATCTCGGAGCAGTTGTGAGTAACCTGCTGGTGAACAATCCGCGCTGCCGTTTCATACGAAAGAGTTTGGGAACGAATCCTAAGCCGTGTCGGTAGCATCTCACGTCTGGATAGTTTTGCCGACTGAGTTATTATATATAGTACAGTAAACTTTCCTAGAATTTCAATTTGATTCACATTTAAGAGCTTATCTCCAAACTATTTTAGGTGGTATTACTATAAAATTCGATCTTTGTACTCATCGACAACACTTTGTTAACTCCTCATTGGCATCTGACTTTCTTCCACTGGTCGTAAAAAGCCGGAAAAAATCTCGTAAATTATTAACTTTTGTATACTGTGTTATGGCATACGCCATATTGTGAAACACATCTCCCCGACTCATTCAGCAAGCATTTCGCAATGATACCCAGGTTAAAGATCACACCCTATCACTCCACATACCTTGACTCATCCTAGACCACACTACGCATCCCTATCCTTATATATACATACATACCAAAGTGCATTTCCGCAACCTCTGACACATCTACCCTAACACCGATATTTCCCTACCTCTCTAGCCTCCGGATTTTTCTGCGGATTTTTGACTATACATATATATATATACAGGGTGTTCAGACTATTACTAGCCAGCATTATTTTTGTAAATGGAATTTATTAGAAAAAAATGATAGAGGAAAAAGTAGTACTGTTTTTTATGCGCAACACAATGACATATGCATTTTTGTTTTA
>JARQTH010000329.1:0-12382 GCA_030142595.1 Trachelus iudaicus | reverse complement strand
AGAGACAGAGACAGAGACAGAGACAGAGACAGAGAGAGAGAGAGAGAGAGAGAGAGAGAGAGAGAGAGAGAGAGAGATTGCGGCAAGGGATGTTTGACGGTTATCAAATTGAGGTTGGTAAAGGGAATTTCTTGGTCCAGTCCTAAGATGGACACTCGCACTAGACGAGCTTTCAACTAAATGCCAAGAATTGAATTCTTTTTGAGTAGACGTCCAGAACTGAGGTCATGCATTTTCGTGATGCCCTAAGGTGAGCTAGATCGAAATGGCCCTAAGGTATTTGATCGGTACAACACTGGACTGACGTGGACAATCGGCTCAACATTTCGGATGGGAAATTGCTCTACCGTAGGATTAATTAATTACGGATAATGGTTGGTGAACCTTCTGTAAGGAGGACTTTGATTTTCATGGTGGTTAGGTGCATTGTCAGGATGTTTTCAGAATTTGGATGCACGTTACGACAATATCGGGGCCGTCGCACCGGATTGGTCAATAGAATTCTAATTACAAAGTTTGGATCGGCGGATTCCTCTTTAAGTTAGCGCATTGACCGAATCATCTTGGATGTAAGGTTAGTCGAGGGGCCGGGGGAAGGTAATTGGTAGGAGTCCTGACGTGCGCGGTTTTGCGGCGCTGTAGTAAAATGTCTTTTAGGCATCTCCCTTCCGGGTATTCTGTTCTGTATTATTGTCCGCGCCGTCCTTCATCCTTTGTTTTTCGTGTTCTCTGTTTCTTTCAGCTCATCCACCTGAAGTGTCGAAGTGTAGGTATGATTCCTGGGAGTGTGAGAGAATGTAGAGTATCGTATATGATGCATGATTTCCCTTAATTATTGTAATCTATAACTTATATAGTAGGTAACGCACGTTTGTTTAGGGTTATTTACAATCCTGAGGGTTCTTGACCTTTTACTAGCACAGGTACAAAGGGATGCTGAAGCTGATGGGAAGGGGAAGAAGGGGGCCGGGCGAGTGGCGTTGCGTCGGACGTAACACTACCACCCCTGAAATCTTCAGGCAATGGAATTTCTTCTTGGAATGCGTTGCCGACGGTTCACGGGAGAGATTGCAGGCCACACTGAATCCAATATTTAATAGACTTGGAAGTATACAAATTATTCTTACTTTTCAAGAACAGATACTTATCTGAAGTTTAAAAAAAGTCACACATTAAAAACACTTTTCGACGTGGTTCTATAATAGCGGGGTTGCTATATACTACAAGTTGTATTTATTGTCTCATTTCTCTGCTGGTTAGATTTAAATATTCAATTTAAGAGGGTTAATGTTTAGACTGTTAAGTGCAGAATAAAAATAGTCGGATTAATACGCATCAATCAATGCAACTTTTACACAGATAGTAATACTGCCGTCGCTAGTTGAGATTTTGCTATGCGTTTACAAACTTTGCTTGGTCGAAGACGCTGTATTAAAGGAGGACACATAATTTGCTATACTTGTTGCATCACACAATACCACAACACTTTATTGTGAAATGCCATATAGAGTTCCTGAGGAGATGCTCGACTCTGTTCGGCTTCTCCAGATCGAATACCAAGCAATTGAAAATACTCGAATCGCCATAATCCTCCACATATATGTATACTGTGACGTATTTTTATGCGATCGACCTTACCGGAAAATGCAAGACCGACCGGCGCACAACTTACGCGATTCCTTCGCGTTTCAGGCAACCCAGGGGTTAACAAATTCTTCAGTCGAAATACCTACGATTTTATTGGACGCCAGGTTCCAAACGGGAACCACATATCAATTTGTTCGATTCGTGTTCGCATGCCTTCGTTGGCTAACTCAGCTACGCGGAGGCGTCGGGGTTCGGAACAATAGGTCGGATGGGTCAGATGATCACAAGACACAAAAAAATTCAATAAAATCGGCGGCGCGAAGCGCGACGATTTCCTACAATACCAAATTAATAAAACAAAAAAAACTGTATGTAATCGAAATTAACAATCAAAGGACGTTAATTAACGTACAAATCAAATCAAAATGTTACGTGGTACATCGCGTACCTTACGAATTCGAAATTTAGTGGTTACGTGGCTCATCCGCGTTTACCAAATCATCGCTCATCGCGTAATCCAAAGAAAACTCCAGAATCAAGCGTCAGCCAAATAGCACCTTGTGCACTCGCGTACAAACGTTCGACCAGCAAATCAAAACAAAACGTGCGGTGACTTCGCGTGTCCAAGCAGGATTGATTTTCTCGATCTTCACGCGCTTTGTCTTCGCGTGAAGGATAGCACCCCCTCCCTTAGGCAAATGTGCAGCGATTCGCCCTGCGGACGAATCCTTCAACCCAAAATCTTCGCCACGCGCCAGTTTCAAAGATGTCATCGCGACAATTAATAATTTGCGTAACACTCGTGGGCAATACATTATGATCAGTCCTACGAGGAGCATCAAACGTCCTCTCGCGCGAGGGTACATCAGGTCTCCCTGGCTTTCCAAATTCGCAGAAATAATATTAGGTGAAATCTGACGGTGGGCGCTATGCCGTAGGGGTCGGTAGCGGTGCTCATTCGTTGGGCGCTGTGCGCGCCACTTCCAACGACGTCGTGGTTGAGTCTCAGTGGAGTAGAGCGCGTTACTGCAGCGTGACGTCAAGCTGTCCCGCGTTGCGCGCGCCTCCTGGGCCAGTAGAGCTGCTCTCCAGAGATAGCGCGAGTGTCGACCCTCGCGTGTCGCAGCCCCCTCCTCAGGGAACTCCAGCTGGCTCTCCCTTCTCCTTCTCTCCGCGTCTTCGCGGGCACGGCGAGCGAGCGATCTATTCGAACTCCGGCAGAGTACACGGCAAAACAAAAGAAAATAATAAAATAATCTGTCGTAATCGTTCATAGGCCTTTGCGGTTGGTGGATCCTGCCCGGACTTTGCTGTGGCCGTCGCCACTCTCGCGTTTCGGCGTGATTTTCCGCCGAGGACACGACGGGTGAAATCCACCACGTCACAATACTTAAAACATAACATAAACATTGCTATGAAAATAGAAGAGAAAGTCAGGAACTGCATTCTCACTAAGGCGTGATAGTATAACTGAGGATAGTGGGTGCCAGAGTTGCTGAATTTTTTCCTCATATACTTCACTATCCTTGACTTCAAATTCTAAGACGAATATCAAGTATCAAGTCCTATGTCTGTCTGCTAAATCTTGCCTTTTATGAACACTATATAAATATCATTATAACTCTTGACGACAATCGGACCCCCATTTGAAGATGTGCTCTCGTTGCTTACATACGATCTATGTATCACTTGCCAAGTGCTATGATAATATTTTTCTAAGTAAGTGATGTTTATCTACTTCAAGCAGAGTTCTCGAAATATATCATTACTTTTTAAAAGGAGACCGCATACTCGTCTATACGTGATCGGTGTACTTGTTTGGATAAAGTAGAACAATGTACTAGACATACAGGAAGTGTTCTCATGACGTCCCATGATGAATAACATTCCGATATTTGTTACTGATAGTAGCTGATGTATGTGTGACCGACAAAGATTTATATGTGTTGATTGTAGTGTCTGAGGTAATAACGGAGCAAATAAATAATAAAAATATAATTTAATGCAACTTTTATTTTTCACACGAGGTAGTTCGGCAGCTCGTGCGAGTTAGGCGGGTCCGAGCCAATTTCGGTTGTTATGAATTTTAGTCAGGATAATAGGCGGAGTGAACGAAATAGAGATGAAGTTTTGTTTACAAAATAATGAAACCAAAGAATATGTTGTCCTAAACGGTATTGACTTCGCGTGTGACTTACATTCGCGGCCATTTTGGACAGCCAACGCACGAAGCGGCGAGATTGCAAGATTCTGTCGTCGTGTCCGTTACGATATTGATGCTGGCGTACGATAATTAACTTAATTATTAACTTAATAAATTTCGTAAAAATCGGTATTATGGGTGCGCCAAAACAGAAGGAGGCAATCCGGTGCTGCGTCGAGGATTGCACAAACACCTCGGTAAACTTACCGGGCATACGCTTTTATCGTTTCCCCACTTCACGCATACAAGTGTTCAAGAAGATAAGGCATGAGAACTGGATTGCCACGGTTAAACGAAGAAAGTAAGTAAACATGGACGATTGTCAATAATTCATTGAGGTAATTAAATCGAAATACGACCGAATGGCGCGGGTACAGATTAGAATCACTCGGAAAAACTAAAATTGTTAAGTTTAATTGTGTTCCAATATGTATTTTAACTCGTTCAATTTCTAGCAGTGATATCTTTTCTATACTATTGAAAAAAATGTATTTACGTGCGTAATCTCTTTGAATCCTGTCCTGATGATGACATCCATAACCCTCACGCGACCATGTTAAATTGTTGCTGTCAGATGTTACAAACTTAAACACCAGCGCAACGTGCAAGCAATACCGAACAGACGAGAATTTACGTACACTTTTTACGGAATAAATCAAATAATGAAAAGTTTTAGCCAAATCCAAAGTTTTTTAAAACAAATTAAACATTCTGTTTTTTCATTTATAATGATAATTTTCAGTTTTTCATACAGTATAGTCGCAAAATCTTCCTTAAAATATATTCTAGCATAAGAATCAATGTTCTTACAGTAATACAATGTTGCAAAATTTGCCACAAGCGGTGCTGACATCTTAACACGCGAAGCCAATACAGAGATTGTTAATATAGGTTCAGACTAACAGGTGCTGGCTGTAAGTTATGTATATTATTAAGAGTACAGTGTTAAAACTGCATGAAAGAAAATATAAATGCATTAACGGAAAAATAGCGGGATACAAAAACCTGTTAGATACTACTAATTGCGTGATGAGATAAACATTATTAATTTAGCTCGCCGTAATTCACGATAGCAGCGTTAAGATCATTATGATAGACTAGAGATACAAAATCGTGTTGAGGAACAATATCTGGCTTCCAGAATATGGTCCAAGAGTTGATTTGTTAATGTGCCCTGAATCTTCCCAATGAACATCTGCTATAATGTAGACTGTGGTCAAAAAGGTTGATGCAGATTGCATTAGAGCTGCGCCCGTGAACAGTATCTCAACTTGATGGATAGATTAATGGTCGTGCCAATGAGCACATTCCAATAGTTTTGGATGTGGTCAAAGGGTTGACGAGAAGAATTAAAAACTGTACGATAGATAATGGATGGCTAATGATAATAATAATAAAATGAAGGGCATATGTTGACGGAAGCGAAATAACTGACGATAATACAGCATAGAAAAAGAACGAAACTACTGGTAGGGTATGCAAGTGAAGGTTATATCACCCCCTTTAAGTTTGATTAATGTAGTAATATTTTCAATAGTAAAGTATCGTTCTATCATAAATAAGAAAATATATAGCACTGAGAATCCTTCATTATTTTGATTACAATGCAAATATATATTAAATTTTATCATTTGTAATTGCACCATCGGAAAAAGTTATTACCTTAAAAGATACCCGCTTATTGAAACATAATAAAAAACGTAATAAATTTTTGTTGCATTCCCAAAATAAGACCACATATAGAGCATTTATTCATTCTAGAGTAATGTTAATTGCCTTTAGAGATAGGGGAATATGAAAAAGATTACTTAATAAAGTATTAACCACCTATTATTATTAAAAAAAATTGTTTACAATCATTAATAGTGTTTTATTATGTTTTAATTATTATCTATAACTAGATAAGATAAGAAAAATCTTTCTCTATACGCAGTACATTAATGCACGGCTTAATATACATGTATGTAAACCATTAATAATATTCTGATATTAAAAATAAATAACATTACACGAAGTTGATGTATCATGATGTTATGGTTCTCGAAATAATTTCTGTCGTATAATTCTTAGATATCAAGGAGTAAGGAAGGACTTCGAGACGTAGATTCCATTTATCCTTTAAATGAGAATCCTTTACTATATTCGCCACAGAGCGACTATTAAATTGGTCTCGCAGTAAAAGGGGAATTTGTGGAAAATGCCAAGACAGAAAATGAGACTCCATTGAGAATTCGTCAGACTTAATATACCGCCTATATACATACCACAGAGCGTGTGTTTTATTTGTAGGAATTTCATAAAGTGTACATTTTTTATATGTCACATCGCATTCTCAAAGTAGTTTAATAGGTGAAAAGTATCTTATTGAAAGTTATGCTATAGCATTATTATGGGCAACACGAGTTTCAACATAAAACTTTACAAATCATTACATAACATAATTATCATCAATATTTTCCAAGGACATTAATAGCATGGATTGCGACTTATACGGTTATAAAACGTTATCCTTCATTACCATGCTTTTTTTTCGATATTATTAAATTACTCTTGACAATTTGATAAATTACGCCTATGGGACTGATTTACGAATAATAGATCTATACATATGTTGTAATGATTCGATTTTTGATGTTACAATAATTGTGAAAATACAATATACATAGAACAGTTTTTATCGACCTTATAACGGCAAATCTAGATATATACGGCAACTAAGATTTTATATAAAAACTAACAAGAATAGAATTTAATTAGTGCATTAATAATATAATCGTTCACGCACGCACGTAATATTTGATATATAGCTTACGATTTAATGCAAAATATCTTGTCAGTTCTTCGGTGTTCACCGCAAGAGATGCAGTCCGTGGATGTATGCCGATGCCGAAAACAGTAACATTGACATCTCTACATGATTGATAAACTCAGTCGATATGAACTTGAGCACTACAGAGTCGAATCTAAATTCATCATAAAATCATACACTAATTATAATATGTTTGGTTATTCACCGTTCGTTATTTTAATTGTTATACCACTGTGTATATGCGTACACAGTGTCGCAACTCGTAAGGATTGATACTTTAAAAATCGCGAGATTGATTTAAGGATTCGTGCGTGAAGCAGGCGTCGTTCGATGCGTTTTTGCTTGAATGTCACTTCTTCTTTTGCAGGCTTCGCAAAATTTAATCGCTTTTCTCTTGGGCGCACCTTACTCTCGTATGATATTGATTTTTCTGCACTCAACATAAGACTCTACTGTTATAATTCTTAATTTTCTTTGTGATTCGGAATGTAGATGTTGTGCAAATTTATTTAGTGAGCTTCCTTTGAAGTCCCATCAATGTAATGGACTGGGTAATACGATATCCCCGCTGCAGCATGGGTTAACTATGGTTTAGCTTGACGAAATGAGCAATATTGAAACTGTAATAAATTGGTATGGATCCTGTTTGTCGAATATCGTTATTTAGGTTAGTATGGTAGAATTTGGCTCATGTCCAGTCAGTAGTCATATATAATTTGTTAAATTCCATAAAAAAATAGAAAAATATATTCAAAAAATGTAAATTTAATGCTAGCAAATAATAATTGTTTTCATAAATAAATTATAATGCTTACCGAACGTACAAATCTGCATGGCTATTTTTTCCCTAGCGTTTACACATGAGACAAAAAGAACACGTGAAAGAGGGTGACAACCGTCGCATGCCTTTTTTTTTAGTAGTTATTTCTTAAAAAGATTGTACGGTAAATGATGTTCCTCTTCTTATAATAAAAGTCTTAGATATCAAGGTTTGTTAACTTGTTAACTTCTGCGAAAATGAAGGATACGTGGCTAAATGCAACCATATTTCCTCCAAATTTTATGAAGACTGTGATGTCTGTGCTTAATTGAGAAAAAAAATAATGGCTGAATTAACCTCTATATTGTTACGTTCCATGCCTTATAATTAATAATAGTCAAGTCAAATCATATTCTTATAATCATTTAACCATATAATCATATAATCCAGAAATAACACATTATTTTATGACTCATTAACGGTATTAAACACTATTATATTTTGTGTTACTTGACTATTAATAATTATATGACTTGACTATTAATGTTTATAAGGCGTGGAACATAATAATATATATATATATTTAATGTACAAACTTACATCTAAAATATATTACTTCGTAATAAAATTAAAACATCATTCAATCAAACGTACTCACTCAATCTGGACATGGATATTTACAATTGTGAGATTATATTATAATAATTCGATGGCAGTTTATCGATATTTTCTTCAAGGAGATATGCTTTTTTTCCGATTATCTTTTTTATTCGGTATGGACGCTCATGTAAATGAAAAAATTTACGAGTTATTTGTTCGTACGTTTTTGATAGATGGGGGGGCCCGTACTAGAATAAGTCCCCCTAATTTAAAATTCATTTTTGATATTGAGGTTTGAAGTATTTCTCTATTTTTAAATTGCTTATAAATATGTTTCTTAACAGTTGATAATTGACCATCCCTTGGAATCTCTATTCGCTACAATGTTCACATTCATATAATATGTTAAATTCATTATTACTAGCATTTTTTTCACATTTATCAAAATGACTATCTTTTGTATCAAATACGCAGAAGCCATGGCCACCCCTTTGGTCAATCAGCTTAATAGCATTTTCATAATTAAAATCTTCATCTATAATATCATATAATTCATTAGATTTAATATTTCCGGTTAATTGGTTGATGGTCAAATAGCAAATGTTTTGATTATCCTTATTACCCATATGTACCGGAATAAATGTATTAGCAATATCACTACAATTTTTAACATTTATATTATTTTGAGCATCCTGGATCTGTCCTTCTTTTATACTACGAGAATCATTCCCATCGACATAAAAGATATTATTAATATTCTTATAAAAATATTCTATAGGAATATGGATTATCCGTCTCTCCCGACTAAATACAGTGTTTTCCATCTGATGACTCAAGTTATCTGAATTATTAACTTCCCCCTGAAGCATTGCACTATTCTTATTGAGAACAATTGAGATAGACATTCTCCTATCCGAAGAAGCACCAAACAGTGTCAAATCGGATGGAATTTTATGATCATGAATTATTAATAATTGATTTTGATAATCCAAGACACGGATCAATCAATCGTTAACCAAGATTATAGGTGTGGTCAATTTCGGAAGTACAAAAAATATATGTTCATCAAATATAGTACCTAGGCTAAATTGTATTGAAACCTGTTTAGTTATTGTCATGGTCTTTTTACCTACAGCTGTGAGGACCTGTAAGTTCGTAACAGGGATTTCTGGCATTGAACTCTCAAGTACTACTTGCTGATAAAAAGAATCCGATACACACATGGTTTAACTACCACTATCTATTAAAGCAGAATATACTAGGTCATTTATAGTAATCAATATATGGAGACACTTATTATCTTAGTTATCATAAACTTTTACATAATTACTTTTAACTCCGTTAAGGTCCTCTTCCATTTCTACAATGTACCTATTCATAATCATGAAGGTACAAGGCTGGACCTTAATACATCGCACCCATGTCCAGTGGAAATTATTAGTATTCCGTATTGGATTTTGATTATTATTAACATTTGAGTTGAATACTAGCGGTGGAAAAAGCATGTCAGGCAAATTTACTTATTCTCAATCTATCATCTGCTGCTGTCCACATTCCGTTTTTTTACGATTGTAATTAGCCCCTCTTCTCCCAGTATACTGATTACGGGCATCGTGATAGGGTTTAGTTATTTGGTAGTCTTTTTCTACGCCAATGCTATTAACATTTGATCTAGATGAACTTTCATTTTGATTTCTGATATTTGAATTTCTATTCTTTTCAGTTTCTAGCTCCCGTGATTTATCTAGCTGCTCCAATGCTTGGGCTAAGATTGTCGTATCAGCATAATCAACCGTTGCCAATATTTCTCTGACGCGTATGGGTAATTTTTGCACTATGGTATAATTTTTCTGATAAAAATAAGTTAATATACTGCAATCTGATATCCAATACCTTCTCTCTTGCCATCTGTTTTTAAGACGTATACGCACTGGCACAGAATAAAACTTTAATTCAAATTTGCATTCAAAGTCCCGATAATTTCTGAAATCCTCTCTTTGTATTATAAACCAACTGAGAGCCGTTCCTAATAAACATGTTTCCACAATATTGAGTTTACTTTCACAGGGAATGCCCTTTACACGAAAATATCGATTCAGCATTTGAATAAATTGTTGAGGATTTGTATTATTAGCATCTGAAAATTTCGGCAAAGGAATTTTGACCTTGCTACTTCTCAAATAATCGACTAGTTTTTCAACTACTGGTAAACTCGAGTTACTATTGTTAGGTGTTATTACACGGTCAGAATGACTTTCTCGAGCTTCTAATGCTGTTACTCTTTGTCTATCATGATAGGCATGATACATATATATATATATATATATATATATATGTACTCAGAACTTGTCAAAGTCGAATAACCATTATAAAATCAGTTAGAATCGAACTGCAGAATAATTTAGACGCAAAATAAGTACTTTCTTTCAATAATTTATCATATATCAAATTCATCTCACACTTCCTCTAAGGCTAATGCGTTCCACAGAAACCTCATCTACCACCTCTCCAACCACCTTTTCTTAGCCACCTTCCTATTAATGGCCGATAAGGATTATTAGGAAAGTTTGAATTGGGGATGTTTTCTTAGATACCGTTTTGCACATTCCGCTTATCAATAATGGCCCCCAGTTGGGACTTACAATTATATAGGTCTGAGCTTACGGAAGAATATTTCTAATATAGTCTATCGTTGACATTTGTGAATGTATCCCGGACAGGGGGGAGAGTAAGGACGAGACATTACGATACAATATTCTGGTGTGTTTGGTTAAATATGAATCAACCGACCGCGTTGAGAACGTTGCGGTGATGGGTTTAGTAATAGCTAGGTTAGGACAGGAAAGGGCGGAATACATGTTCCTACTCATTCTACTAATCTTTTGTCATCTTTCGTGTTATTTTGTCGTAGCTATTTAGACAGGTAATTTAGAACTCCAGTAGTACCTGCCGTGATAAATTAAGATAACGTCTGACATGTTCCCATTGTGATTCTGGATGACCAATCAAAATCGGCCAAAACATTTTTTTGTTGCAGTAATTCAATTAATTTTCGATTAAATGTCTTTTCGACCAAGCATTCGTAACCCCATACAATGATGTAATCCTATTAAGTATTTATGACTAGCACTTATGTACAATATTGCGAACAGAGGGAAAACTTTAATTAAATTTGATAATAGAAATTCTTAAGTAATCAGAAAACTAAAATGATCGGAAATAATTTGAACGATGAAAATGTATTCAGTATAATTTTACAGTTCTGTGAAGTACGTAAAAAGTTACAGATCGAAACACATAGCTCGCATTTTGTACCTGACTTTAGGCAGGCGACAGTCAGACTTAAGACTGAGTGAATTCCTAGCGGTAAGAATGTATTCTGTGGTGAGTTCGCTGCTCCTTCAACCCTCGAAAGATAACCTTCTTCTAACATACGTTGCCAAATTTTAGGGCGTGGGAATAAGAATTATGTAGGTTATCCTTTTAGGGTTAATGTGTCGAATCACGCCTTCTTAGTTGTAGAACAAGGCGGGTTCTGGACACAGACTACTGCACCAACATTTACCGATAATTTGACACTCTTCAAAGGTTTGTATCAATGCTAAATTGACGACGTTTTGCCCCGCGATTTCCTATAATGATTTCATCGAGCCCGCCAATTTCAATGATTTTGGAATGATTCTAGAGATTTTGCATTCGAGTTCTAGAATTTTGGGATGGTTTTCAGAAACTGTGAGCCATTGAGAAACTTTCAGAAAGTTCTAGAAGCTTCTAGAATCCTCTAGAATCTTTGACGGTTCGTGTCCATGTTAAATCGTGCAGGATCGTTCCCAGAGCCTTTTCGCATGACATTTTTATAAAGTCCCTTTCCGCATCAGCTCCAAAGAAGCTTCTGGAACATTCGATGTCTTTCTCTCTCCCCTCTCCCCAACTCCATGCAGGTTTCGGACGGCAGCCCTCGTCCAAAAGCTAATTTCACCGTCTAAGGTTATCTCGTAAAGTCGCGCCCCGGAGAAGCTTATAGAACTTTCCATGATTCCCTGCATTCCTGACCCGCATGCAGATTCCAGACGGCAGCCATTCTCCGGAAGCTCGTTCGACCTTAAATTCGATTCTAGGAAATTTATGTCAGCGCTTAGATTCCAGGAAACGAAGGTATAGATAACTATGTAATTATATATGCATCAACCTTATAACTCTTTGTTCATCATAAGTCAATAAAAAAAGACTACCTTTAATGAATGACGAAAATAATGGTAAATTCATGACACAGTTTACAAAATTACGAGCGAAATTTTATAGTGTTAGAATATTAGGTGATGTAGATAAGAAGTAAGTGTAGGTGTACATATACAGGGTGTCCCAGAATTACTTTTACACCCGAAAGTGGGTGATGGCTGGGGGTCCCCCGAGTACCCTCCCG
>JARQTH010000326.1:571249-598068 GCA_030142595.1 Trachelus iudaicus | reverse complement strand
TTTAACTTACCTTACCCCTTTTTGCGTTTTTCTTGTCCCTCGACCCGACTTCCTTTCCTTCCTGAGGTTTTTCCCCTGTAGTTCTGTGCGCGAAAGCCGCAGGACTCGAGGATTTTCCTCAACAAAAAGAAAAACACACTCGGAGAGGTCGTAGCTCCCTTGTAGAGAGGCTGGAACCCACAGAAACGGGCGAGGAGGGGCCCGTTTCAAACCCTTATACTTCCTACTTTTCCTACTTTTCCCACTGTTCTCTTTTCTCGCTCCTCCAGGATAATCTGGTTGTCGTGCATACATACGGCTTACGCATCTTGTTCTTTCCTTGTTCCCTCAATCATCACCATCTCTTTTTTTCACTCTTTTTTTTAACAATCTTCCTCTTTTCCCCTTCAATAACATCTTTCCTAGCTGCTATCACCAAACGTTTCTACTCTATTTTCGAAACTCCTATTCCTTCTTATGTCTCCATCACTCCACTCCTAGTATATCCTTAAAAACTAAGTTGTTAAAAAGTCCAAAGTGGCAGCGCATACAGCATACCACACGCATATTATACTGCAGTGATATAATTAAAATGTATCTCTAATGGTATTGTTATTGCTAATCTTTAGCAGATCGTACATGATCATCTGTACTTCGTATACTGTATCATTATTTTATTTGTTGAATATATGTATGTATTATACATCTGTACTTCATATACTGTATCATTATTGCATTTGTCGAATAAATTATCTTTAAACACTTATACACGTGAATATTCTTTTGCCCTCTGCGAATATCCCAGAATACGAATGAGTTCTGTCTCTCTCTTACTCTCCGCCGTCCTAATATCATCCTCCGTTTCCTATATCAACGATACGGGGCGCTATGAAATGCCGTTTTTTCCAGCAAATCTTTCAAAGTTTAGTTCCGTATATCAACGCCAGAGGGCGCTTCGAAATGTCGATTTTCCCAGCATATTTTTCAATATTTAGTTCCGTATATCAACGCTAGAGGGCGCTTCAAAATGTCGATTCTCCCAGCAAATCTTTCAAAATTTAGTTCCGTATATCAACGCTAGAGGGCGCTTCAAAATGTCGACTTTCCCAGCAAATTTTTCGAAATTTAGTTTCGTATATCAACGATAGGGGGCGCTTCAAAATCCCGATTTTTCAGCAAATCTTTCAAAATTTAGTTCCGTATATCAGCGCTAGAGGGCGCTTCAAAATGCCGATTCTCCCAGAAAATCTTTCAAAATTTAGTTCCGTATATCAACGCTAGACGGCGCTTCAAAATCCCGATTTTTCAGCAAATCTTTCAAAATTTAGTTCCGTATATCAACGCTAGAGGGCGCTTCAAAATCCCGATTTCCAGCAAATATTTCAAAATTTAGTTCCGTATATCAACGATAGAGGGCGCTTCAAAAATTTCGATTTTACTAGCAATCGTTCGCCCGTTTCTCAGAGATGGCGCCACTTATCATTCCCAGGAGGTGCTGCCACCTTATCGGCGAAAATTCGAACTCATGCAAATTACCAGAAAGTTTCAAAAAGTAATGGGATTTTTTGAAAGTGGCCCTATGGCAATTTAACCTATGCCAGTCTCTTCTATGGACTATTCTATCTTTCTGCGTTAAGAGATCTTTAAAAATTTTAACGAAAAAGCCCTAGCTCAAGCCGTTTCCGAGATACAGCCTCCCACAGATGTAATTTCGATTATTTTCAAAGTTCAATAATAGACTGAAGCCTGCTATGTAAGCGTATGCTTTTCAGGATAAGAAATGTTAAGGCGTATGTACAGACTAAATGAAAATATCGGGTAAACGTAGGGCTAATCTAATATATAAAGACTAACTAAGCGAATTAATCGAATTAATTTTTTTTTGAAGCTAGTATTGATAAAGAAAAAACAAAGTCAGAATGCGGATAATATGGCAGAGATGGAATGAGAAATAATGTTAGAGAAAATGGAGCGTAGCAGAAAAGGTGTGTCGAATCATAAGGCAAGAGAAGGAGGAAAAGGATGATGTTATGATGGAATAGAGTAAGAGAGAGACAGAACTCATTTGCACTCTGGGATATTCACAGAGGGTAGAAGAACATCAACTTGTATAATTGTTAAAAGATAATATATTCAAAAGATGCAATAATGATACAGTATACGAAGTACAAATGTACATACATATATGGTTTGCGAAAGATTAGCAATGACAGAAACATTAGGGGTATACTACACATATTTCACTGTAATATATTATAATATTCGTGTTGTATGTTGCATGCACTGCCACTTTGAACTTTTCTTTTTTCCAACGTACATTTTAAAGACTTAGTTTTTAAGGATGTATTAGGAGGAGAATGATGGGAAGATGGGAAACATAGGAAGCAATAGGAAATAGCAGACAGAAAAGATGTTGAATGGGAAAAGAGGAAGGAGCACTCCCCCCCACTCTCCGCCGCTCCCACTCACCGAGCCCTGCGCGAGGAATCTGCGCGCACACAATTTTGGGCAACTTCCAGTACTTCTAAATATGCTTGGCCAGAATTTCCAAATTCTAAGTGTTAATATTTTACTTTTTTTATTTAATTAATTATTTTGATGTCCCAAACACCTAATTTATTAATATTTCAATTTGAACGTAAGTTATTTTCGATATTCTACAATTTCAATTCAATTTTTATCTACTCCGTATATTCTGCGAGATTTTGATTTAGCCTCAATTTTATATTTTGAAAAAATTTTAAAAGTAAATCAAGATCCAATAATATTTAGTAAAAATTGAGATGCTACAGGGGTATCAAGTTGGCACCGCACTTTCTTGAAAATGCCTCAAAAACGTTTCAACGATGGGCTTTTTTAATAGTTCTTGAGAAATTCTGTAGTTCTCGGTCTCGCGTTCTAAGGGTTGCTTTGGAAACCAGCGGTGAGTAGCGGAGAACCTCTGCCCGCCGAGCTACGCGTTCGTCTTCACGTTTAGCTCGGCTATTACGGGATTTGCATTGTCGACGGAGGTGATGATCACAAAATCCTACTTCCAGACTCGCCGCTACGATTTAGCGCCATGATTTTGGTATCGCCTAAAACCATAGTGGCAATCTCTTTACTCATCTCTGTAGCTAGTTGGCTAGTCTGGTCCAGTCCAGTCGAGTCGTTTATAGTCAATTTCTTATTATTATCTGTATTCAGTGGAGGTTGATAGTCATTAATAGTCATTCGCCGACTCATTTGTATTTGCCTCTGTGTGGTTTAGTGAGGAGCGGCTGCAATTCTTATATTGAGCAAGCAAATTGGGTAATTATAAATAAATAAAGTTAAAACAGCTTCTAATTGAAATTCACTTTTTGTGTCCTATCTCCATTTTGTCGCCAGACTGTCAGGCACCACCCCTCATATTCAATTTGAATAAGCATTATATCAACATTCATTATTTTTATTTTAAACTATGGATATGACGATCGTGTAGAAAATATTTTAGTGTTCCATGACAAGAAGAAGTACAGGTTGATAGGAAATTGTATTTAGTCCCTATTGTCAGTGCTCATTCTTATTATTGAGCATGCGGATTTCCTTCATGCATCAGAGTTTCTGTAGGAAAAAGTATATCAAATATTTTTTTTAACTAATAGAAACAGTAGATTCATATTATGTATTGTGCGCAGTAGGCAGTGATACGGACATCATGGCAGAGTTAGCAGCCCTCCTTCGTCAGGAAATACCTGAAGGAAGAAGCAATCTTGCAGACAGCCATACGAATTTGGAACGCGTGGCTGAGTATTGTGAAGCAAATTATTTTCAAGCAGAAAATAAAAGGATTGCTTTAGAGGAAACAAAAAATTATACAACACAATCATTAGCCAGTGTAGCTTATCAGATAAATACACTTGCTTATAACTTTCTACAATTATTGGACTTACAGACATCTCAGCTTGCTGAGATGGAAAGTCAAATGAATCATATCGCACAAACCGTCATGATACACAAGGAGAAGGTAGCTCGCAGAGAAATTGGGGTACTTACTGCAAATAAAATGACTACTCGCCAGTATAAAATCATTGCTCCTGCAAATCCTGAAAAGCCTATAAAATATGTCAGGAAGAGTATTGATTACACGATTCTTGATGAAATTGGTCATGGTGTGCGAAGTGGTGGTACTCCAAGAAGTAAGCAAAGAGGTGGAAGCCAGGGCAGCGTTCAAAGCTTGGGAGCAACATCAATAGGTTCAGGATTAGGCGCCACAATGGTGGGGCCTGCACCAACAACTAAACCGCCCACACCGCCGCAAACTGTTAGAACAGGTAAAATTACATCAAATTAGAGCATCCTTTAGGGTTGCAAAAAGAATGATCTATGCAGTTTTTCCTTCAGGAACTTTGAGTAAAGGTTCACGGGAGTACCGAACACCGCCTGCCGTGGCACCACCACAAGTGCCCAGTCATTATGCACCCAATTATCCACTGGGTCATCCAAGGCGGGAGCGTGGACCAGGTTACAGTACACTTCCTCTTCATGCTCACACGACTTCTCACTCGAGTCACATTGCTGGCCAAACTGTAAATCATAACACTCCATCAGGCACAATGCCCCAGCATACATCACCACCCCAAGTAGGAACAGTCCATCCGCTGCAGAGTCATCCTCAAACGCCACCACCTGCACCGCCAAGTATTACCGGTGCAGCTGGATACGTGCAAGAACAGCACAATAGCATGCCACGTACGTGTTCTTATCAGCGTCTTTAGCATTTAAATTCGTCTCCCCTTGGTAATCGAAACGGTGATGTCATTCCGATTGCCCTTGTAAGGCACACCTTTGTTTTAGTTAATTTCGGTTTTATTTCATTTATCTTAGCACCACCCTCACCATTAGTCGGTGTTGGTGGAGATGTCACTGATTACACCGGTCATCATACTCTGCCGCATCGTCTATCTCATCAAATGAGTCGCAGCAGCGGTGCCAGCAGTCCTCCTTTACCGCCGCCACCGCCTCCAGAACAAGAAGAGCATCCTCAGTTTGGCAGACCGTCACAGTCTACCGGTGCAATAATGCCTATTGTACCTGACGAAGAGGATCTGCCTGGATGGGTACCTAAGAATTACATAGAAAAAGGTCAGTGTGCTGCATGGTTCAAAACCAACTACGTATGCTGTATCGAGGAATTTCTTCCTTGTTCGTTAATGTAATCCATGCATTTCAGTGGTGGCCATTTATGATTATTACGCCGATAAGGAGGATGAGTTGAGTTTTCAAGAGAGCTCGGTTATCTACGTGTTGAAAAAGAACGACGATGGTTGGTGGGAAGGCGTTATGGATGGAATTACTGGACTCTTTCCGGGAAACTACGTCGAGCCCTGCGTTTAATTTAGAGTTTGGGTATAGGACGAAAATTATTTAGATTCTATAAAAGACCTTCGGATTATCTGCCTCTCCATAAAAAGGCCGTATCTCATAATTCATATGTTGCATTGGATGACAAAGGCGACTGGTGCTGGAAAGTATGCAAACTTCCTGACCGATGATTCTTTACCAAATTACTTCTATTTATTATCGTTGTCTATCAAACTAAGCCCATCGAGGTTTTTATATCTACATTCTAAGAAATTATACGTTTTAGTGCGTTGAGTTAATAACTCTCATAGATAAGTATTAAGAGTACGTCCGCGAACTTATGGAATTCATGTCTGATAAAATGTGACTAGCCATTCGAATAACGAATACAACCTGTAATTTCTTATTATTTTTATAAGTATCGTTTTACTTTATATCCTAATGTAGACGTTCGTAGTAATAATAACACTTTCTTCTGAGGCCTGCTACTCTCAAGATAAAAAAAGCTGCATAAGTAATGTTATTCATACGAGCAGGTTGATATTAAAGGTTATTTTTGAAAAAAGAAATTGCATTGCTCAATGCAAGTACTGTCTTGTAGCGTAACCAAATGTAGTGCGATTCCTATCGATTTGGCTGTTCGCTTATTTGATTTTATTTAAAAAATTTGTAGCCGACTTACAATAAAGCTTCACTACGAACGGAGGGTTAGTCTTCTTGTGTTGGCGGAATGGCGAGACGTGAAAGGAGCGCATAATTTACTGGACAATAATAGTTTACTTCTTCAGCTTGATCGAGCATCATTGAAATGTTCACAAGTGAGCACCAAGTATCTTAGGACGGGGGAGATCCGAGACTCAGACGATACGTTAGAAAACTTTGAGTCGCTGCTCGTTTCGCTTGGCGTTCTTTGCATTCTTTGCGTAACGCGACCCGTGGGAGGTCGATTCCTGAGCTCCAGTGTAAATTCAGCCGGTAAAATGGGAAGGGCTGACGAATCGCGTAACTTGGGCCGTTGGACAAAGGGACGTCTCGCAGCCTGTGTCTGCTCGCAGATGGTTGTCAAAGCGGTAGTAGCGGGTCTCCGGAAACCTTACTAATTTCAATGAGAGCAGCATCTACTTGAGAGCTCTTGTCATCTTTAACCTCGGAGCATCTGTTATCGGCCACTGGAAGTACCGTGACATTCGAATAAGTTTTCCGGAGATTGCACTAATGGACATCGTGATGCTTTCGTCGCAAGAGGAAATGTGAATTTTCTATACTAGTATTAGTTCAGTACACGCGAGATATTGGCCAATAGGATTTTCCACTGATCCGGGTCTCATCACCTCAGTGGAGTGGTAAATTCTTGACGTTATCGAGTTTCCGTTTGGTGCATGCACTGCCTTTACGTTGGCGTCGCCACGATACCAGCGCCGTCGTCAACCTGACTATACTCGGTTTTATTAAAGTTTCCACGAATACATCCAGAACCAACCGTCTGCTCCTTCGTTGCGCGCCGCTCACTCTTTTTTAGACTTCAATTCAAGTCGGAAAATTATGGTGAATGGTGGCTGTGGGATGAACGACGTCGACGTTTTCATCCGTTGAGAGAGCAGCTGAAATCGAAAAAGTTGTAAAAGATGCAAAGGATATGCAAACGAACGGATTAAAATTGCTCGCCTTTCAACTTTGGGATAACTTTTCGGTCTCCTGACTTACGAACTCTCCGATATTTCCACCCTGTCCTTTCGGCGGTTCTCTCTTTTCCATATTCCTTTACGTTTGTAGGTGACGTCGTGAGTTCGTGGCACGACCTTCGGTCCCTGTGGAATTCGATACATTATACGCTCGACCGCTCCGGAAAATTGAGGTTAAATTTCGAGGTAGAGGGTTCCGCGTTCGATTTGCTATTCTTAATTTTCGAACTTTCTTTTTTTTTCGAGGAATCAAAAAATCGTCCATTCTTGTCTCGAAGGACGTTACCGAGGAATTCTATGTTTTCCGATTTCTGAACGGGTTTCAACGCTTGAGCTATGTCTTAGGGACACCCGAGATAGTTTGGGAGATAAAGCCCTTGATTTATGGAGATTGTAATTAGTTAGAAGAAGATAACAGATTTTAACACAACGTGAAGACTTCCATTCGCTAAAATACTGGCGAAACGTAAAGATTAAGAATCTACAACTTTTACACACATCGTGCCATTCTTTTCGTAAATTAATTTCGTGAGATGACAACTCATTGCTGTTTCTCATTCCGAAGCAGAACGAAAAACACCGTAGCGCACAAACTTTTTCAATTCTCAACTACATTAGATACATATCTGATAAGGAAATGAGAAAGCGCGAGAAAGAGGAGGGTAGGCGGAGGAGGGACTCGTGGAAGAGGCAGTAATAATAAGAGCAGAAATAGCTAGGTAATCTGCGAGCAATTACATTTTCTTGACATTGAGCCAAGTAAGTGGTACGAGACGGAAACCGAAATGAAGATTTGAGAAAATCTCAAGATCTTGTGATTTTCAAAAGTTCTCCACGATGCAGCAAAGATATTTTCGTGAGCGTCGCCAGGGTGTTGGGTACTTAATGGCGATGCTGCCTGATCCTGCCGGCGGCAGCAGGATGAAATAAAGTGGTCCTCCAGGGAGGCGATAGCGACGCAGAATCGTTCGGCCTTGACATCGAGATGGGAGGTACTGCCCACGTCTGGACAGTAGTGTCTGCGAACCGAGTTAAAAGTAACTGGAATGGAATCCACTTGAACGACAGAGGGTCGTCCCATTCGTGGACTCATCAGCACGTGACTCCCATGGGATGGTTGGATGGCTGGAGGGATAGCAAGTGCTCGTAACCCTATGCCCCGTGCACGCGGACATCTGTTTTTCGATGATCCTGCTGGGGTCAAAGAGCCCAGCGACATGTGAGCGACGACACTCGGTGCCTACAGTTGCGCGAAATTGGATTATCAGTGCCAATCGACTCGCGTTAGATGAAAAATCTCAGCCTAGTCTATTGTAGTTTTCTGAAGTTCTATTCGTCGTTGTTCTGGCAGCCATTGTTTTGGGAATGACCCTGCCGCTGCTGCTGCTTTATTAAGATAAGTGGTCTCGCTTGACTCGAGACGAGCCCCTTGAAACCCCTTGGACCTCCAGCCACGTGCTCCTGTCAATTAATCTTCCTCTGGCATCCCTCGTCCCTCCAGCCTTCTCTTGAGTCCTCTTTCAGCCACGCGCGCTACTTTGACCCACCCTCAGGCATTCTCAGAAAGCCCTGTCGTCTCAGCGGGGTTTTCCCGATTGTTTCAGCCGCGCATTATCCTGAAAGAGCTTTCGAATTAAAATCACTTAACCAAATGGCGGCTGAAAGTAATGCTCGCCGCGCGCGCATTCCTTCGTGGAGCCGTCGAGGCTGCAGAGTGCGCGAATCTTTCCTCGAGACGTAAGAGGTGGAAGGGAGGAGGACTCCGGGAAGATTTAAGTGCTCCCTGTGAAACCACGAGAAAGAAATGTTTTTACAGAAGAGTCTCTTTCTAGTTCCCGCTGAAAACGAGACGAAGCAACATTCGCACTCGCTCTAGGCTGCAAATAAATACACGGATGCGACCACCTCATTATCCTCCTCTTGTACGGACATCCAATGGACATTGGCCGCGCGGCCTAATGGACCTTGGACAAGGTAAGGACGGAGGAAAGAAAGAGAAGAAAAGTGGGCGCTTACGCTCGCTCTTCTCCCTTTCAAGCGTATCTTTACCCAGTGGAGACACAACGAAATCCCTCATCAAATAAACAATTCAATTAAATCTAAAGACCAGACGGCAGAAAGAGCCATTAGAGGGAATAAAAGGTACTTGGCATTGTTACGCTCCGAAAGCTGATTGCCGACTGATTCTTTTTTTTTTAATTTTAGGATCCGCCGTTACTTGAGTATTTACTTTTGGAGGACACGCGACAGGCCGTTAGGCCGACCTTCGTTGGTTCCCTCCCACCCTCCCCCTGATCCTCTCTCACTATCCGATACGCTGTTTGAGTCTTTTCAAGGCTTCGACTTCCATTCCCGAAGGAGCCAGTGTCGGCTGCTCTTTCCTCGGTAATTCAGGCGGCGTGTGTCCGTTTCCTTTCTTCATCTCTGTTTCTCTCCGGGCACAGTTCGCCTCCCATGAATCAATCTTTTCCCAGAGAATCATTCACTTTTAATGTTCACGCTTTGCCGCTTCAGCTGGTTCTTCTTCTCTGTTCCGGAAAGGACCCGACCACCCAAAGGAGTGAAGGCTATCGAAGAATACTTGTAACTATACTACCAAGTACTGTACTCGAATTTACGCGAATTTCAGTCTATATACTGATCATCAGATGAGATTAAATTTGGTCATTACTTTACGCGGAAGAAGAAACTTTTTAACGAGTTCCCGCAGGAAATGAAAAAGTGACTCCCCGTAAACTGAGCTCCGTTCCTTCCCGTCTTTCGAATCTTTCCGAAAGACTTGAATTGGCGAAGCCGTTCAGGTTGCGTAGGACGCCAGGGTCATAGGTCAGCTGCAACTTTTAATTCAACAAGTTGGCTACGACTTCCATTCCTCTCGAAGGCTCGACAGGCAGCTCCTGAATAGCGCAGAGCGTAACTCTTCCGGCGATTCCGGAAAAGAGAGACGTTCCTGTTTGACGTTGTGTCCCGCGGGTGGTTGGGCGAATGGGCGAGTGGGCAAATGGGCGAATGAGCGAGTGGGCGAGTGGGCGTTCCTCGGCAGTGCATAATTCACTGGCCGAAGCCTTCATTCACGTCGACGTAGTACAGGATGTTGGACTGTGATCGGCCATCATAGGGCAGCCTCCGCTATGCCATCTCGTTCTCCTATCTGTGTAGAATGCTGCCCGTCCGTTGATAAATGACAAATGGATTCGATTCACTGATAAAGCAACGATAAATCACGTCCATTGTTTATCAACAAACAGGCCGCGTTTGCTCGCTATTATTTTTTGCCCTGTGGAATACCACACCCGTCGCGGGACATCTATCCCTGCCACCATAACCAACTCAATTCCAATTTACGAATATAGCTTTGTTTTGCTTGTTAATGAATCGGCTCGAGATAGCCAATCCGCATTTTCACTCAACTAGGCTTCATTTTTCCTCAAATTAATTCGTTACTTTATTCACAATTATGACGCATTACTTCGCAACCAACGGGAACTTTAGGGAATAAATAGTCCCCTTTGTAAACCAATCCGTCCCTTCTCAAAGGCAGCAGCATTTTCCAAAATGAACCGTTTCATTTTAAAATCGGAAATAGCACCACTTTAAATTTACCAATAATTTCAATGACCAATATGTCACTTTTTCAAATGATGCGTGTCCCTTTAAATCGGACTAATTTTTCTTAAACCAATCAGCCTTTTTTTACAAGCTAATGATCATGTAAATAAAACCAATTGTCCTCTTCCGAAATGATAGTGAACCTGGTATTCAATTATAAATTGAACAAATATTTAATTTTATGACGTAATCTGCTATTTCCCTGCTCAGTGCTGCATCGCATTAAATTTTCTTATAAATCAGTTCATCAGTCTCCTTCTTATCTGCATTTCATTAATTTTTCACCTATAAATTAAATTTACATAAATTTTCGTTTATTTAATACACACAATATCTGTCATATCGCTGGTAACCGTAATTATCAAAAACAGCAATGCGCCTTACATGGTTGTTTTTTAAAAAGCATTGCTGAAAATCGTTGGAAATCTGAAAGGACGAAAAACAAGGATTCTGCAGCCCGAGTGCTCAAAAATGCGTATTTTTCGATGATTTGCAGGAAACCTCTGGCACGGCTGGAACTAGCGGAGTACGTGCACTGTGTGTGGAGTGAGACGTATCTGCCCATCGAGAAGGAGTGTCGGAGAACAAGTGTAGCCTGTGGAAGCTGGAGCTCTTAGAAGTGGTTGCCGGAGCCGGGAGGCGGGAGGCCGGATGCTTCGTAGACACGAGCACACAATTCTCCAAGACGACTTCGAAAAAGTACAAGAGGAGCTTGATGTTTTTGGCCAACAGCTGTTAGCGTTCGGGGTTAGTGGCTTTTAAAGTACCTCCGCACAATAAAGTGGTAAGTCCTAATGGCTTTTCCAATATCCCCTCCACTGTTCGAGGTTAATTCAAGTTCATAGTTTAGAGCTCATTTCGTGTCTCCACCTCTCTTAAGCTTTTTCTTTCTTACTGCTACAGTATTACTCCTTTCTTCATTGCTTCTTCCTGATACCTTTCTAACTTTATTCTCCTCCCTCTTAAGCAGTAACACGCTCGAATATAAAGTGGAATCACCTATTCGCGCTCTCACTCTTTCACTTTCATCGTTGTCGTTTCCTTTGCCTAAGTTTTGCGAATGATGAGTGGCCCATCTATCTATCGAGGTCCGTCTCTCTTTCTTTAAACTTCTTTGCCTTTCGCACGTCTCTTGTCCAGTCCAATCTTCTTATCCGTTCTCGTGTGAATGCCCACTTGGCTGTGCGGTGCACAATGCAAATTGCTCCTGCTGCCTCTGAGCGCGTCTCAATTTATGCAGACGCTCGCGATGGATCGCTTGCGATACATAATTACATATAGCCTAAAAGTATAGGGGTACTATAGCACTCACGATCAGATAGAAGAAAGACGATCCGAGAGAGCAGAGTGCGTCGATCCTCCGATTTTCAGTGACGGGCAGTTATGAAAGTGAACGATTGCAGCCGACAGGACGAACGCTCGGACGTTCTCGGAGACATCCGTAGGTCGTAGCGTCGCAAGTTATCCTCGAGGTCGCGTGATAAATTTAAAGAAAACTGGTGGAAAGGGTGGCGGGACCACAAGGAGGAAACTAGGAAGCGAGAATAGGACCAAGAGTTTTTATTTGTTTTCGTAAGTTGAAAATTTTCACCTGCGCGCGGCCTTTGGTAAATAATGTTCTTTCCGAGCGGTGTGGCGGTCGGAAACTGTGGACATAAATCGCCATCTTATATCTCTTTAGGGAGTTCCTGGGATATCCTGGGGTTGGGTATCTTTCTCACGGAAGCAACCCTCTCCTCTGCTTCCACCTCCCCTTCTCCTGTTTCCTTTAATTCCAGCCTGTTTCTCTTCCGCTGGGAGTGCAGGACCTCGCGTCCACGTGTCTTCGGTCACCACCACCACCACCACCACCACCACCGCCACCAGCACCACCTCCTCCTTCATCACGCGGCAACTTTACTCCTTATAGACCGCTTCAGCCCAAGAGCCATCGGCTTTCCATTATTTATTGGAATTTCTCGCGTAGGATGTTTCATTCGAATGCACGTAAGTGTGTTTTGAGCGGGTTCGGTTTACAGGTGACTTTCCTGCAAATCCTGCTCTTCGAATTATTATATATAATCCTATTAGCGACAATGCAGTAGAAGCCTAGCTTAATCCATCGGTAAAGTATCTAGGCGTTCGGCTGGTCGGATATCTCGGATATCGAAGCTCATGCTTGACTGCGGTGCGTTTACGTCGGAGCGTCGTGGCTGCTCTGGTGTTTTGCTTCGTTGCTGGCTGGTTGGTTCGGTGCCGTTAGCCGAGTTACCGCTCCACTCAAAGATTCCCGAGCACTATTAAATTCCCCCTCGGTTCACGTAGATAATCTTCCGGATATTCTCCTGTGTCAACGTTTTATCGAATATTCTCTACTCGCTGTAATTATTGTAGATGAGCTAGTAGAAGGAAAGCTGCTAAAGGAGTGAGAAAAGGTTGAGCTGCAGGCTGAGCAGGTTTCACGCATGTCCGTGATTGCACGTTAGCGACACTCTTCCGAGTCCCTAGGGAATAATTAAAAGCACGCCCGCTCTGAAGATAATTATGGTGCAGTAAATTACATACTGCGCTGTCAGGACTGGCAGGACTGCAGGACTGCAGTTCTGTGACGATACAGTCTGATACCGTCGTACTGGCGAAACGACACACTGCCACGAGCACAATGCTGCCAGATAACCTCCGATTCAACCCGGACGTCCCTCCTCTCTCTGTGTTGCCAGGAGCTTCCAGCCAATCTGCCTTCTGCGCGACGTCGTCTCTACGTCTACGCCTCTCCGTCGCACTCCTTTATTGTCGACTCTCTTCGTCTTCCTTGCTTTCGTTAATCGGTTCTCCGTGTCAGGAGAATTCTAGCAATTGCATTTATGTTTGTAAATCTGCGTGTGCGATTTTAGAATTCATATATTCTCGGCGTAACGTAGTCTGCTCTTCTTCCTCCGGATACATGACGCGAATACGCCTACTCTTTCCCGTAGAAATAGAAAGTGCGGCAAAAGAAGTCATGGAATCGTGCGAAAATTCCTGCTAAACGCTCCAGTTGCGAAATCTTTCGACGGCTGGACAGCCATTCTGGTAGGAGACATTAGTCATCGGTGGACCTGGAAGAGAGTTATGGAAGAAGCTGCGCTGCGGGTCTCGAATTAGATATAAATTAAACCTTATTGCATCGTGCCTGAAAGTCGAAGCGCTCAAGTGCAAGAAGGAACGTCTGGCATTTGGAAAAGGTGCGATCGTGACGAAGACAGAGAAAGAGGGAGAATCCTAGGAAATTGGCCAAAATATTCCTGCCAATCGACTATTCCTGCGAATCGATATTAATTTATGTGCGTCGTACCACACGCGTCCCGTTCCTTCCTCTCGGCGACGATCAGCAGTCAAGATGCGCGTTCGCCAACTGAAAATCTTAATGCAGAATCCGCGAAAGGCCGAGCCTGCTCGGCCGACCTTCTCATTCTTTATGAAGAGAAAAAAAAAAAGTACTAAGACGCCTTTCGCATTTGCTTCAGAGAGGAATGGCACGTGACGTCCCTTTTTGCGGTCGATGAGAAGGGTCCCTCTTCTTGTTCTTTCTTTCCCTTCCTTCCCTTCTCCCCATCCCTGAGTTTCTTGTTTCTCGAGGTAATCCTTAGCGTGCGGCTGGAGTGCGATTCGTGTGGAGCGCGGATGGGGATGAGGGCCTCCTTATAAGCTTCGTCATCCCCTAAAGGAGGGTACGTCAGGAACAGCTGGCGCCACTCATTCCGCGCCTCCAGGAATAACAATATCCGTCTGTCTATCTATATTCCGTTGAGCAAACCTGCCTGCTGTCCCTGTTCGGCCTTTTACATTGCTTTCTGGGCTGCCTTCCTACCTTCGATCTAACCTCCACTCGATTCCCACCCTCTACCCTTCCGCCATAGATCCGATGGCTCCTCCGGTACGTAAGCCGCACGCTGAAGCCGAAAGAAGGCGAAGCGAAGGGAAGGAGGTTTCGGAAGCTGCCGTTGACACGTCACCCGAATAATTACCCGCGACTCTCACTCACCGGTAACAATTTTATCAAGGCTCCTTTCGCTCCTCGTCCCCTAGCCGTTCTCTTCTTTCTCTCGCGATCTGTCTCTCCCTCTCACTCGGGTTCGCTATCGTACCGCTATCCCTCATTGGTTTGAAGATTTTTGGACGACGGGCTCGCAGAGAGTGGAATTTCAAAGTGCATCTAGATGTGCAGCATCGTTCCATCGCGTACTATTCGTGACGTCAGGACGCAATTAGACTGAAGACAATCGGAGTTGGGCCAGTGTATCGATGCGACGCTGCAGTCGCGCGTATCATCGACCAGCGCAGCACTGGCAAATAGGCTCTGGCTGGCTCCCCTTGCGAATGCTAATAGGGCAATTAACAATCGCGTATCAGCTGCCAAGGATGCACATAGGTGCATAGATATATGTCGTAACTCATAACCCAGCTAATTTACGGGGTACTTGTGTTTCCGCAAAGAAGCTCTTCTCATTCGCGGTTACGGCAGTACTCTCCTCCGTAGATTCAGAATCATAATAATTATTTAAATGGAAACGACAACGAGAATGAAGTTTCAGTGAGAGATCGAAAGATAGCAGAGAGCTCATTTCTGTTCGTTAGAAACTTTCGGCGCGTCAGGAGGAGAATCGGCAGTATCCGAGAATTATCGGCGATCCTCAAGGATTTCCTTTGAGAGGAAAACTGCTAAGCCAACCCATCGGTAAATCTATGGAAGTTGCAAAATTTCTAGTGAGAATAAATACTACGATCTTTGGTAGAGTTTAACGAACCACGGGATGGAGGGGCGTTATCGGTCGTTCGTGAAGGATAGGTAAATAGAGTGTCACGGACGATCGCTCTGGGCCGCTCTAGAATGTTCCCGACGACGTGCGATACCATCGCACCGTCCGGCAATCAGTTCACGAAGAAGGTCGAGAGGTTTGCCGGAGCTGAATCGTGGAATCGCAGGCCGAGATTTCAGCGATTGCTCCTCGGTTCCGTTTAATCTCGAGCAACGTGGCTTTTCTGGAAACCTTTAATTATTCTAGCCCGAAGGTATATCGCGCAACGGCTACTTGGCAAACATCGGCCCTCCGTAATTTCGTTGCGATAAAGATACCTTGAGCAAATAAACAATTTCCCCGTGAGACTCGGACCGACTCGAGGAGGTCGTAGCACGTGCAGATCGCAGCCTCCCAGAGAGATGGTACCTCATGAGAGTCATGAGGGTTCGCGATATTTGAGTTTATTGCGGCTCCATGGGCTTAGATTTACAGGCCGGTCCACTCTTCTTGGCCAGCCTCAAACCCATGTTAGTAATGATCCCATAAAATTGAGAGCACCAGCAACCCACCCCCCTTGTACCTATCAGCCCTATCAACCCTCCGCTCTTTTGCCAACCTCACTCGCGACGACTCATAGACCCACGAGCCTCGGTCCATCGGCTTTTAGTTCATCTCTTACGAATCTCGTCGAGTCTCGGCAAATTTAATGGTAAGTTCGTCTCTAGGCTTCTCGCGGATGGAGACGAAAATCGATCGAGTGATTTATCGACAGCGACTTTTCAGCTTTCTCTTATTTCGATTGCGATCGCGAACCAATTATGCGTTTAACGTATAGCTGAAAGTGTCGTAATCGGAAGCACGAGGCTCGAGGGGAAGAAAACAGGATCGATCGAAGCCCGCGCTTCGATTGCCCGGAGTCTCGGCGAAGGGAAGTGGCAGCCGGCAGCCAGCAAGCAGCAGTCGACAGGCGACATTGGACGAAAGCCTCGCAACTGTTGGACTGTGAGCCCGTCAGAACCTGGTTAATTAAAGCTCCGCGTAGCGCAGCGCCAGTTTGCTCTTACATTGTGCCTGTTTCAATGCGACACGTAATTAAAAGTTGTCAGAGAAGCGACGGTCCTCTGGTGACGCACCGAACGATCACCACGCCGGATTAATCTAGGATTTACCGAAATTAAGGGCGAAAGCGCGAAAGAGAAGAAGGAGCAGCGACGAAGAAAAGAAAAATAAATCCACGGTGGACTCTCCCACATGCACACTTAAATCGCTCGGAGCTTATCGCTTGACGAGCACTGAATTTTCCTGCACTTTTGTTTGCGACTCGAGGAGTTTATGCTAAAATCCAGTCATAATTGTTATGCAAACTTTCGCTGAATAATGCAACAGGCGAAATTCATACATGGCCAGCGGCGACTGGTATCAAATAATTTTATAGTCTGTTTTAATAATTAATAAAGCAAGCGACTCCGCCAGTCGCGCGGTTGTCCGAGGCAGGATTCTCTGCGGCTGAGAGCTAATATTTTTTTTTCTCTCTGTGAAATGTCACCGTGAAATTATTACTATTTTCTGCTTTTATTTTTCCGGCGTACAGGAGCGAGCCTCCGCTGAATATCGGAAGCGGCGCAGCACTGCAGCATTGCAGCATTCAACCTCGGCAAGCTTTTACCCTGGCAATGGGTAAAACACGCGCACTCTCTCTCTCTCTCTCTCTATCTTTCTCTCTCTAGCTCATTCATCGTCATTCTCGTTTCCCACATGCAGCTTTTTATTTCACATCTGTCCGCGGCCCACACTGTCAGTACTTTAAGTTTTGCACTTGATTGAATTGAATTTCATTGTCAGTCAGGAAGTCTTCGAGAAGACGTGGAAGTCGAAGAAAATAAGAAACTGCGTGCTACTTGTTTGAGTCTCGCGGATAAGAGAAGAAGAGAACGTGGGATAATCTGTTCCTGTAACAATGCTTGAAAGAAGCATAAGCATGAAGTCCCTGTCGGGTCCAATCAATTTCTCAAATTACGTGCACAACAAGAATCAAATGGACCCCGCCTCTTCCATTCGCGTTCCTTGGGGCCCAAATTGGAGACTGCCTTTGGGGTCTGAGGAAGAAATCTCGGAGTCGTGAGATCCAGGTGGGAAACCTCTGAATTAAGACACGTGTCTTGCACGATTGTCATTGCACTAACGTTGGTGGTCGCCCCTATGGCACCGCTTGTCTCAACGAACTAACGACGAACGTTTCTCTTCCTTTCTTTAGTCAAGGCATTTACACCTATCTGTCATCCTTCCTCGGAGGCAACCGATTACTCACGGAATGGACCGTAAAGCGGCACAACCATTCGAGACTTCTCGATGATTCATGATGCGACTCCGTTAGTAAAGAGAAAAGTACGGACAAGTGTGCAGCCACAAAATAAAGAACAGCTACCTCCTCGACGAAGGAGCTTGGCGGATCGGAAGAGAAGCAGGAGGCGACGCGAATGCGGAAGAAGATGAAAGTTTCCTGGCGGGTTGGGAGACAAGCGGCAGCTCGTGTAGTTTAATATCACGTGTAACGCAGCAAATAAACGCTCCCGTTCTTACTAAGTTACAACGCGTATTATACAGGCAGGCGGTGTACGCCATGGTGAAAATTTAACAGGCTGACAAGCGTCGTAATTCCCAACTTCGTAAACTCTGCGCGGAGGACGCTGCCAGGCGCTACCTTAGGTTAGGTTAAGTTAGGTTAGACTTAGCTACAAAAATCCGTACATTGGGCTGATTCGAATACGAGACGTAGAAGAGGGCAGCTATACGCGACTGACGGCAAGCAAATACATCTGACAGTGGTCCAACATATTATTTATCGTCTGTAATTGCCGGGGTAAACGGGGAAAAAGTTGGAAAGAATCACGAGGAACGCATCGAGTATTTCTGACGATCTTTACGTTATACATAACTCGTCTGAGGTTGCCAGTGCTCATCCCGCTCTGCTCATCGATCCGATATCCGATGAGCGGTGATCCTGAGCGAGGATCTCTACGTGGATGTGCTTTCTTTTCTTCAGCAAGCTGTATTTTCCACGTGACACAAATGCCGAGGTCAAGCAGGTGACTGACAGATATTCATGCAAATGGCCAAGAGTTCTCGCGGTTAGGTTCTATTGAATTGAATTTTACTGGGAGAATGCGGAGCTGCCATTCTGCCAAGGGGGCAAGAGCCACGACTAAGAGGCCAAGTGGCATTGATAATATATTTATACTGGCTGTGAGGTATAATAGGCAGGACAGCTTGTCGATAGAATCTGTCGGTAACTTGATACATTGCCATTGCATTATTGCCTATTATATATTATCCGACGTGTATCCAATATCGATAACGGATGGTGACTTTTAAAACGGCTTTCAGCCGTAATATTCGACGAGTTTTCTAATCCCCAGCTCCTCATCCCCCCCCCCCCCCGCCCTCGGTGTAATGCTCTGCTCCCCTTCCAGAGTCCACTCGACTTGCGACTTGCCAGTTTCAATGATCGACTAGCTCTCTCTCTCTCTCTCTTTCCGCGATCTCGTGATGGTGAGACCGCATCCGGAAGGCAAAGTCTCAAACCTGCAGAACGAAGCCAGTCGTCCGGTTGTAGAGACAAGATGTCATTTCGAGCGAACGGATATCAACTTCGTAATCGTAGCGTACACGACATGGATCAACCGGAATTTTCTTGGCGGAATAGTAAAGTGCGGCTGTGCCGATGACAACACCGATGTCACGCCAACAATACACGGGGACGTATTTATCGGAGAATCCTGATTCTATGAGTGTCCCTAATTGGCATTCTCATTTTTGTACAGACTTCGGGCTTCGAGCTCATGCATATATTTACAGTAAGGACAGAGGGTAAAGACCCTCCATGCATTTCTTATTGCCTACTCTTCCACCTATCAAGACGTACGCACTTACAGGTCCTTTCTTCCTCGCTGAGCCAACGGTTTCTTCTCCGTCAAGTCGCTTGCGAACGCACGCTTGTACAGAATCGTTTAAGCTACCTTTTTAACGTACTACAAGCTTCTGAGAGGGGCTGGATACATTTAGACGCACACGTCCTCGGATCGAGGTAGAAGCGTGGAGGATAGTCACTGGGAATGGATGACAAAGAGGGAAGAGTGAAGAGCAAAGATACGGGATATGACGCGAGCGCAGACGCGACAGCAGCGCTGAGCACGGCTGGTATCGCAATTTCGATGTTCTCGGGGTTGTTTTCACGAGGGAATAGAAGTCAGTGCGCCGGACGCGCTCCACGGGTTAACGTGTTATTCGAATCGCGCGTCCTCACGTATTGTGCGGGATTCACTGGCAATGCTGATTCCACGTGATTATCTTCAGAAGTATGCGACAACGCGTTCGTAACGGCGATCGCGGTAAATTTAGATTTCCTCATTTCCTAACCTTCAGTCCCATAATGAGGAATTCGATCTTCCACTTGGATACAAACTATTTTATTCCGCTTATTTTGCTTTCTCTATCGTGAAATTAGCTTCTTTTGTCCGTTCAACACATCGTCAGTGAATTCCTTGTACTTGGGTTCTTATAACTTGGATTATAACCACCTCTTTCGTTTGTATGTTCACAAAGAAACGGATAGTATTGACAATCTAGAACTGATTAAGAGAATTTCCCTTCAAAAATGATCAAACTCGAAAATCAATGAATTCAGTCTTTGCTAAACCGTGATGTTGTCAATGGTCATGATCGACAGTGCCTCTAGTGTCTCCAATGGTTCTGATGATTCCTATGGTCCTGGCGATACCGGTTCTTCTGATGATAGTATTTATCAACAGGTGGATACATCGGTTAGTCAAAAGCTTACGTTAGAATTCGTAAAGAATCGTCAAAGTGGCTGAGAATTACCACGTGGGAAATTAATGTTGACGTACGATGATTGTCAAATGTTCAACGATGATTGAATTCTGCAGTGCGCGCTTTCAGAGGGCCTGGCTGATGACTATGGGTGATTATTACTATGAAAAATGCAGCGAAGTGAATTGAAGTGAAGTGGGTTGAAGTGATTTTGAGTAAAATTGAATGAAGAAAGTAGGTTGTCATTTGCTTAGTAAATTTGCGTAAAAAAGAGATGTTGCATCGGCATCCCTTGAAATTATAGTATATAGAAATTCACCCCCTTTAATGTGATACATGAATTTGCTGATAAAGAAGCAAAGTTCGAATTTTCCTTTTTTCTTCTTAGTAGCCCCTCGTGACGTTCTCATGACGTGCCAGTAGTCTTCAGCTATGTAACGGTACGATATAAATTCTCTGGAGCCGAGTGGAACAATTATTTGCGAATTTTTAGCGACGCGATTCTAAGAATGCTACTTGATTAACAAGGTACGCATCTGACGAGGTGAAGAAAGCACGCGAGAGCGAGATATGTTTATCGGACTTCTTTTTGATTGGCTCCAAGGGATGAATCGACGAAGTGGTGCGCGTGATGCACGTGGTGAACGAGCAGAGTGAAGAGTGAGGCAGGACTCGTGGGGAAAAGGAGGGATCGCGGGAGGCACAGGAACATAGGCTACGGGAGACCAGGTCAGAGTGAGAGCCAATAAAGTGCAGAAGAAAAGTTTGGCCATCTGTTAACCGTGGATGGGGATGAAAATGTTCCGAGTGTTGCTGGCATGTGTCTGGCTCGTTGCCGGCTCACCTCTACATCCGCTACCGCTAATGCCTTACAAAGGTGAGCTCAGACTGTAATTTTCCTTTCTCTTTTTTCTTTTTAACTTTACACGGCTTATAGTTCACTTTAAAATGCGTACCGATGCTTCTTTTCTGTTCTCCAACTGTGTGTCATTCGCGTTTGGAATCCATTATAAAGGAAACGTCGAACATTTTATTACTCTTCAAATATCTTTGACATTTCGTTCGACTGTTTCATTTCATGAGAATTTGCCGCGACCAACGATCTGGAAACATCGAGTCTTTGATCTCGAATCTTTTATCGAATCATCGAGAAGGTGTGTTGACGAAAGTGAAAGGAAAGTTTTGTTCCCAGTTTACATTTGACACGCGACCCATATTTTTAAACCACCTCGTAGTTAATATGTCCGTAACGCATAATTTAAGGAGGCGGATAGCAGTAATGCTTTAATTCTCTGGTTGCGCGAGAGAGATCTTGAAAAATGGACGTTAGTCTCATCGATAGGGACAGAAGAATAAGTTTTACTTCGCGGTACATACAATAAGCGCTATAGTGCCCGCGCTGCTTTTTCTTGAGATCTTGAAGAGTGCAAGAGACGAAGAGAGGCAAAAGCTCGACCGAAAAGAAGAACGTAGATGAATAGGATAAACGAGAGAGCTCGTGGGAGAGAAGCCAAGTTGTAAATATCCGAATAAAGATTTATCCTGTCGAGGCAAATCGAAGATTTTATTTTCTGCGAGTCGACAGTATCGCTTGATATTTCAAGCGAAACCGATATTAGCATCGGCTGCACTGCGCCCTGGCACGCTTCGCCATCGTCGCTGGCTGCGCGACTCCTTGACTTATTCTTTTGGCTTCCCGGAACCAGCGCTGCTTCGTTGCTATCCGTATTTTACAGTGCTGCGGCTGACCTAGACCGACCGACAGACTTTCATCTTCACAATAATTGCTTTCTACTTTACGATCTTTACGAGTTCCTCGCTTTCAATATCTTCCAGCTGCATCTTCGAGATAAGGGGATTTCGTAATATCGAATTACATCGTGTGCAACGTCGTTATAGGACCCTAGTGCCATTAAAGGCTTTTTATTTCATTAGAGCAGCCTTCCTTCCTTCCTTCCTTCCTTCCTGCCTCCTGCCTCCTGCGAACTTGAGAAAGATAACCGACATCTGGTCAGCTCCTTACTCGACTCTTGTTGATTCCGCCTATCGCTCTGATCAGTCCATGCGACTACCTCGTCACGACGCAGCCACCGGGACGCTCGTGACGTCTTCCCATCGCAATTCGAGACGAGAACCGCGAACCTTCTAACCCCGAATTGCAGCACTGTAAATTCTCCCAGACTGTTATCAGCTCAGTTTACAAGTAACTTCAACGCAATGAACTAGGCGAGTTTCGAATAGGGAGACTTGGATTGCCAGCACGACGCGGAAGGACACGAGCGCCGCTCGTTGGAACAAAAAGACAGGAGTCGGAGAACGCTTGAGATTTTGGCGAATTCGCCGATCTACCACGGTTCACCGTCTCTTCAGTCTGCTGCGACGTCCTGTCGCCCGCAGAAGGATGCAGCGACATTAATTGACAATTGATTCGATCCTCTCGCGTTCGAATTACACTGTGTTCGGATTCGAGGAGAAGCAAATGGATCGGGGGGCGGCGATCATGTGCAACTGCAGAACGGACTTGTTCGAAATGATCGATCCCCTCGAGAATGATATTCGGCTGGCAGCTCCGAATTATTTTTGCTTCTGCCTCCTTGCTTCTTCCGTTCGAAAAGCTCTCCTTGGCTTAGCGTGCATGTTACTCATGCCCATTCCTATTGAAATCCCTTAGCCTCAGCGGGTTGGTGTACCCTCTCCCATTCTCCACAGAGTGGAGGAAGAGAGGAAGACAGAGAAACTGCCGACTGGGTAATCGGCCATCTTGAGGGATATTCCGTGGAGTGGGTGCGGGGGGTGGGGTGGGGGGAGCGCACCCCACCAAGATTTCTGCTTCTTGGAATTACAGAGCCCCTTATAGAGTCCCGGCAATGCGTCCGTCGTCGCAAAATTTTTCTCTTCCTCTCTCTTGTAGTTCGTGTAGTTTTCTCTGCCTAATGGAATGAACTCTTAGCGACGTGCGATGGAGCTTGCTCCGTGGCTCTGCAGATTACCTATAGTAACCAGCAGTTTGGTGTCTTTTCAGAAATCACGCGGGGCTCCTATCTGAGGCAGTACAGCGTGGCGCTCTATGACACGGCGTTCTTACGTGAGCACCGCGCCAGGACGCGCCGCGACGTCACCGACCCTTCGGACTCTTCGGACGCCTCCAGCTCCAGGAATCGCAAGGGCCCAACGCTCGATCTGAACGTTCACGCGTTCGACAGGTTCGTTCGGCAGTGAGTCAACGAGGGTGGGGACTTACTTCCGGAATTTCGGGCTCTTCGCCATCTTCTCCCAATTCTCTTCGTCTCATGCTACGTCACGCGACTAGGGCAACCACGTGGATTGCGCAGTAGACTCTCGTTGGCTTCGACTAATTCAATTCGCACAGGGTTCATCTTCGTCAACGCTGACGATTTTTTGTCTCTCTACTTGATACTTCGTGATTACATTATTCACGCTTCTGCGACTGATGTCCGCATGAAAGTGCATGAAGGCAATTGAAAATAAAATATTGCCGATCGACGGCACGGCGCTTTAATCGTCTAAAGCTTTCGAGTTGGATTATTGTTTCGTACGAGCAAAGTTGCGGAATGAAAATACGCCAAGCGAGGAGGAATTGGGAGAACATTTAAGATTTGATAAATTTTTGGCACATCCCTGTAGTGGCTCGGCAGCCTGAACGAGGAGGACTTTGCTCGATAACTTTTGACGGTATTCGTTGTCAAAGCACCTTCTGCGCGAGAGAATGACTCGTTGCGATTCGTGAATCATTTGGCATGCGAGGATCAATGAGTGTTTGACGATGTCATCTGAAACTTTCTTCTCGTTTCTACGCCTTATGGTGTCGATGGGACAGACGCTAGAGCATCGAGGAAGTAACGATAAATCAATGCAACGAACTAGAGCATGACTTTGGGCCTTTGCACTTCACAGACTCTTCAGGATGAGACTGACCAAGGACAACAACTTATTTCCGGATGACGCGATTTTCGAAGGGACGGGAGGTCGAGTCCTTCGGTTCGACACTTCCCACGTATATACTGGCACTCTTCACGGTAAATATCATTTTGCATTTCTCTCACGTTTTTTTTTACAAAATTTCTCCGAATCCCATTTAGGTTTTTTTTTTGAAAGCATTCGAGCAACCGTTGCAATGGCCTGGACACCGACTTTTTTTTTGAGTTTGAGCTGCACAGCGATAAGAGAGCAACATAGGGTTCTAATCCACAAACACGTGTAATCCGAGGTTAAACGTAAAATTGTGCGAATCACATGGACTAGAGTGAAAATAAAGTTCTCGTGTATTTCGTAGTGAACTCGAATCTGCTCGAGCTAGACTCTCTACATAGAGAGAGGATCTTTGCGACAACTCTGGGCAGTTCGCTTGAAAACGTTAAAGGTTTCGATCGAATGGAAACTCGATTCTCGGAGCTCCGAGCGAATTAGCAGAGCATCGACGGCTCCTCGAATCGAGATGACCTGGTAAAAAGGTAAATAGAATAACACGAAGAAAGACGTCGTGTGCCCCATCTTGGAGGAATCTTCGAAATTCGTTGGAGCGCTCTGGCTTACTTTGTTTGACGACCACTCGAGATTTCTCTATTTGTCGTGAGACCTTTGAATCTGCTACACAGTTATGAATGAATCTGGCAATGAGTTGGCAGAGAACCAGTGGATTTTCAGCTGGCCACGAAATTAACCTCCCGCTCTGCAGTCCTTTGCAATCCAAGCTTCACTGAATTTACTATCCCTCCTCCGCTCCTCCCAGCACCCACTCGGCCCCCGGTCCTTTCATTCCCTCGAGACTATAACAGCTGCTACCAAGTGGTTGCAAGCTAATTACTTCTTAATATTTCACGCTTTGCCAAACCTCTTCCCATTCCTTTCCATTCCTTCCTACCTTTCTATCTTTCTACCTTCTGTCGTTCATTCATTAGTTCCTTTCGTCCAGTTCTTCCAGCTGATGTACCCAGAAAGCAATTCCTCGGCAGCTCAACACGCAGCCGAGTTCCTCATAGCGATAGCTACCATGTCTGGACATCCTAACGCAAGATAAGAATAGTGCAAAATTGAGAATGGCAGAGCTCGGCTGGTTAGTGAAAAACCCCAGAGACTCTTTTAGGAGCCGATTGTATGGAAAGATAAAAGAAGCAAAGCTAGGTGGAAGGAGGAGGAGGAGGAGAAGATATCGGTGGAACGCCCGGCTACCGAGAATCGTCGGGTTTAATGGAGCACGAAGTTATAAAAATGATATCACAAGGGCGCAGCACACGAGACGCGTCCGACGGTCGGTGCGGAAGGTTGTCGGCCTTCGAGCCGATCCTGCGTGATCCTGCGTGATCCTTCGTGATTCTGCGATCTTGTCCTTTACGACCAGCACGCGGCCACACGCGCTGCTTCCCCGTTTAAGTACAGTCTTGCAACGTGTGCGACTGCGTCGAATGTGGATTCCGTCGGTTCATCCTCTGTGCTTTCAATCCTACGAGTGCTCTCCCATGGTAATGATATCCCTACGGGTAGGAACCGCAACAGCATCAACAGCATTGCCAAGAGTAACGGCAACATGTGGAGGAAGGAAATGAAAAGAATGATAATATCTATAAAAGTGGCTGCGACTGCGAGCGCGTCCTCACGCTCGAGGTGAGAAGGTATGAGAGGTATTCTCACTGCATACGTAACTGCAGAGCTTTCCAATAAATCTTGAGCCTTGCTTGGCTGAGGCAAAAAGTTGTCTGAAACAAAGATAATATTTTAGGCTTTTTTTCTTTTCACGTTTACGCTACTGGTGGTTCGCGTTGGTGCGTGCTGCTTCGTGCTAGTTCCATCTGCTAGTGGCTCCTCCGTGACTTATCTTCAAGTACAACAAATTAAATGTGCCGCGTTAAGAGCATCTAGTTGTAAAGAATAATAAATTTTCATGAAAAACAACTACCAGCGAAAAAGTGGAGCGCGATTCGTGCACATTCCGCGCCACGTGTGGATCGCGTTTACGTTCGTTCGCGTTTTGCATATTCGTTGCATCCTGTTTGCTTATGAATTCTCTTTTTTTCATTATTTTGAGAAATCCTGTGATTTTCTCATGAGTCGCTATTTTATCAAATCGCGCATGGACTTAGCAATGGCCATAACCTCACAACACTACCGGTCATTACCATCGGCTTGAAATTTTCAGGATATAGATATACATCCTGAGGAGAAAGGTGAGAATTTAGCAGATTGCAATCGAGAGGAGGGCGGGCTGCGGGGTGGGGGGTGGAGGGTTGATGGACTCGAATGGGCCAGGAGCGACGAAAGAGTTCACAGTTGCGTTAGCTCTCACGAAGGGCGAGTACCTCGTTAGAAATTTTAATCTTTGGAAAAGACGGTGAGTCTGCGAGGTGTCTGCGTTGAAACTTCACTGACGGCAAATAGGCCGAAAATCCCGAATGATAACGGAACCAGGGAACGCGCGACTCGACGTGGAGGGGCGCGCAGGGAGCGAAAAGGACGAAGGTTATGCCGTTCCAGTTTGTTTACGTAACAAACCAATTTATTTCTCCCTGTCTCCGGGCGTCCTCGCCTCGAACTTCCGTTTTACGACTCTCTCTCTCTCTCTCTCTCTCTCTCTCTCTCTCTCTCTCTCTCTCTCTCTCTCTCTCTCTCTCTCTCTGGTGGG